>BLSH010144475.1:16403-27362 GCA_018402905.1 Glandirana rugosa | reverse complement strand
CCTGGTGACTTCTTGGTCCCTGCAATGGAAGTCAGGAATCATTGCTACAATGCACTAAATGCGGGGATGAAGAAGTCACCAGGAGAGGAGTTGCTGTTTTGGTTGAAGCTGTCTGTTAAACAGTAAAGTATGAAGAGCTGAGGGTGTGCGGTGCTGCTGAGCTCTGTGGTCCCCCAATGTCAGCAGACTAATTGCAGATCAATTACTGCCTGTGTATCCCTGAGAACTCCCTGTGACTTACATTCCAGCTCAGAGTTCTTATCCTACTGCTGAGCTTTGGAAGGGACCTGTTCAGCCTTATCTGTTATCTATGGATGCAGACTAATCACTGCCTGTGTATTGCTGGGAGCTCCCTGTCATGTGTGCTCAGAGATCTTACCTTGCAGACATTGCTGTGCTTGATCTTTCCCTCGATTCCTCATGTCCTCTTCCTCTGCTCTGCATAGGATGGTGGGTGGGGGAAGGGTCCCTGGTGGAGAGGGGAAACACTGCTGGAGGTAGAGACTAAGTGTCGGAGTGCGACTTGTGGAGGTGGGGACCTGGCTAGACAGCAGGCTAGAATGTGTAACTGCAAGCAGAGAAGATCTTGGCTCCCCCCCAGGCAGAGACCAAATGGACTAGGCAGTTTAAGGTCTGTAGATTTAGACGTCCTAAAAAGCTCCTATTCTCAGAATGGAATGTTGGAAAGCAGCCAATGAGGGTGGAGAATTCATTTTACTGTGTTCTAGATAGGGTTTTTTAATTTGTTGCTAGGTAGATTACACTTCTCTTTCTTATCTAATCTGTCTATTCTAGCAACTAGCAACAGCAGCACAGCTAGAGAGAAATTCCAAAGATTTTTTTTTCTTTGGAGTTTCTCTCTAGCTGTGCTGCTGTTGGTTAATAATTATAGTTAATTTTTATTTTTATTTCTTACTTATTTTTTTGGTGGGGCACTGCCCCAAGTGCCCTTATGGGCGAGCCTCCACTGAACTGAGCTATATAAAGGTTGCCAAGCATAAGCTGGACAGGTCGCTCATCATACATTAACAACAAAAGACTCTCATCTGTAACAGCCAAGAAGAAAGTGTCTGATCTCCGGAAGAATCGTTGATATCAGAGATTTTAAGACAAGCACTGCAGATTGTGGCACCACATCCTATTAAATATGCAAAGCCAAAAAAAGAAAAAAAGGAAGGACTTTAATGGCTGCCACTTGGACCCGAGTGAGAAAGAATAACAACCATACTACAGCATCAGTTAAAAAGTAAATGTATTCAAATACATTAAAACTGTCCAGGATGAAGGTTGAATAATACCTTGGAGTCTGAGTAGGCCTGACAGCCAGACGAATCAATGGCAATATGAGAGGATTGCGACGCGTTTCGCTTAACCACTTGCCGACCGGCAAGTCATTTTTGTGCCGAAAAGTTCGGGTCCCAATTGAATTCAATGGGGTTCGGGGTCCGGGGTAAAGTTTGGATGACATTCGGTACCGAACCCGAATGTTTCCGGAAAGATCGGCCGAACCCGCAGAATCCGAACGTCCAGGTGTTCGCTCAACTCTACTAGTAATCGATACAGGATTGATACAAAAATTGTTATATAGATTGTTATTAATCGGTGGTGGTTGGTCACCGTAAGGGCCTACAAATTATTGGAGAATTTTTGAAAACTAAACCTCAAACATTGTGGCCATACAATTCCTTCACACTGCGTCTGCTGGAATATATACTTTTCCATAATGTCTTTATGTTTTGAGGCTCCCATTTCCTCAGGTGCAGGGGGTAGCGATGGGGACACGGTGTGCCCCATCGTATGCCAACCTATACCTGGGGGGATGGGAGCTGCATTTATTTTTTGGAGATGGACCATCGATGGACCTGTGCCATATCATATCATGGCACAGGTACATTGACAATATCTTCATGATCTGGGATGGAACAATAGAGGAATTAAACACCTTCAGGAGGGGATCAGTCGAAATGATTTCAAACCTGAAATTTACAATGCCAGGAGAAAGTCAACTTTTTAGATATACAAATTACAATTGACGAGTATGGTGGCCTCTCCTCAGATTTATATAGGAAACCTTCATCCACGAACACAATCTTGCATGCAACTAGTGCCCACCCCAAACCCCTTATTCACAGCATCCTATATGGGCAATACTTGAGATTGAGACGCAATTGCTCAAATGATGAAGATTTCATAATACGAGCTAATGAGTTGCATACAAGATTGTTAAAATGAGGATACACAAAAACTTTTCTTAAAAAAGCTTTTAAAAGAGCTAGGCAAAAGGATAGATGCACCGTGATCCACTCTAGAACACCTAAGTGGGAGCGTCAACCAATCAGAATTATTACAATTATTACAATCAGAATTATTACAAGATATTTCCAACAGCATTTGCAATTGCATAACATTTTGACACGCCACTGGTATCTTCTTACAGATGATGCTATTATCAGTAGGTATGTCACTCAAAAACCAGCGATTACGTACAGGAAAGCTAAGTCCCTCAAAGACCCTCATAGTCATCTCTCTTAGACAGTACCATCAAAAGAACTGCTCAGTGGGGTACATATCAATGCAACAGCTGTGAATTTTGTGAATGGGTCCAATCGGGCAGAAATATCATCTTACCTAACAATTCCGTTTGCCCCCCCACACCATATAGATTGCCAAACAGTGGGTGTACTATATATAATGACCTGCGAGTGCAAGGTGTTCTATGTGGGAAAGACCCACAGACCTCTTTGGAAGAGGATTAAGGACCAAATGTATTTGCTTCGCAATGGTAAAATCAAATCAGCAATAAGCAGACACGTAGGTCTCTATCACAATTTTGACCTATCGGTCATGAAATTCTGTGCATTAGAACATGCCCCCACCTCAGAATGAGGAGCTGACATTGATCCTCACTTGTTACGTCTTGAAACTAAATGGGTTGTGACTTTGCAAGCAACCAAATTTCCAGGCTTAAATGAATGTGTAAGCTATAAGCCATTTCTATAGACACTGTAGCATTATTGGCTGACCAATACTGGTTTTAGCCCTTGCAGAGTTCCTAACCTTTTATTTGTTTTTTTCCATGGATGCCCACCCCTGGTGTTATTGTATGTATGACAACGGGGTGTTTCTTTCTCTTTTTCTCTTTCTTTTTCTTTCTCTTTCTTCTTCTTTTCCTTTTCTCTTCCCTTTCTCCTCTTCCCTTGGCACCTCTCAGGATCTCGGATGTGAGAGACATGTTCCAGAGGCTATATATGTGATTTCATTTGGTTTTTTTTGGTCCCCCAGTCACACATTCCTATTTCATTCCATTCATTTACTTTCATTTCAAACAAAAAATGTTTTTTTTATTTTATTTTATATATACATATATATATATATATATATTCATATTTTTTATATATATATTTTTTTTTATTTTATCATTTTTATTTTCACTTTCATATTTATTTTTATTATTTTTATCTTTATCTTATTTCATATTTTCATTATTCATCATTATCAACTACATTATAGTATTTTATTTTTATTAATTTTGTCTTTCTGTCTTTACCCTATGTCATATCATTTCATATGTCCATGTTTCATATTTTCTGTTATTGTCCAGGCCTTTGTGAACATGTTTCTTGGCGGGGCGGGGACGTGTTAATCCCATACCCAGTCCTGGTACACAGGAAGGGTAATATAGCAGTACTTGCATGGTAAGTTCGCTATGCGGCACCATGAGTCGGCTCCATGGTAACCGCTGAGGATTTCCTTTTATGTCACTTCCGCCCCGACATTTCCGGACATGCGCGGTGTCCCGCTTGGACGCCGTGCCGGTCTGGGAACGTATCCACCTGACGCTATCTAGCGTGGCGGGCGCAGGGAGGAGTTGCCCATATGGCTGCCATCTTCCTCCATAAATTGAAGCAGTAGCGCATTTGTCCCAGTGTACGGGATACACGTTTGGGACACGGACCCCTGCACAGGACCGGCTGATTTTTTCTCCTTAACACACAGAAGGTTAGTTGTTTGGAACCCCTTGTTTGGCCCAGTATATGTCAATACAACATGGGAGACAATCAGCTTTCCATGTGTTCATGACCCTTTTGTTTCATTGTGTTCTGTTTGAGATACCTCAACAGCTATATTACTATCTGTTTTTTACATCTTAGGAGTGCCCTGATTCTGAGGGGCTCTTGCGGTTTTGAGCTACTGCCATTTGATCACCAAATCCTTTTTGCATACCCCATTTGGGGGTCTATTTGCTGCGCACCCATGTGGGATGGCTATGATCCATTAGCTCTATATAACCTCTGTGAGCATATATACATCTTTAAATTATATTATATTATTTCATATGAAGATTTACCAAACCCTAGTACTAATTGATCTTCTTCAAGCGATCAATAACAATCTATGTAACAATTTCTGTATCCTGTATCGATTACTAGGGATCCGTTTAGATTAAATATAATCAGATTAAGATGCTGATCTATAACCCAAATAGTTTAGCAGGTTTCATGGCTAGTAGATGTACACATTATTAGACGGGGCTTGTCAACCTACCCTGCACCCAGTCTGTTAAAACATTGTATCTATTTATTAGATTTAATATCATTAGCAATTCCGTATTTTGTTTTATGTCAGGTTGCGGTAATGGACAATACTCCATAAATAGATCCGACCGATACCAAGCGGGAACTCCCTTTCTTTTTCCTTCCCTTTTTTCCTCTTTGCTTTCTTCCCCTGTTCTCACTCCCATGCATGCTGGCGCGAGGGGTGGACATTCTCAGATGCCTTGTTTAACAAGGGTATGTACACATGACTATCCTTTTTCTGTTTCATGTCAATATTTTGCAACGGGATGTGGAATTTAACGCTCTATACATGATTGCAGTCATTAATAATATATATTTGAAACAATTTTATGTCAGAACCTTATCTATTCCCCTATTTACATTTGATGTATACAATGAGTTTGAACAACTGAAATATTTGGAATAAGTGCTGTATAAGTTACGAGTGTGTTGATACAATAATAATTATTATACTGTTTTAACATCAGGATCGCCTGAGGAAGCTATTAAGCGAAACGCGTCGCGATCCTCTCATATTGGCATCGATTCATCTGGCTGTCAGACTCCAGGGTATTATTCAACCTTCATCCTGGACAACACATGTGGGCCTTTCATATGGTGGTCGATGGTTGATGTTTTTAGATATTTTCCATTTGGATTTAAATTCAACCCCTGCTTATGTAGTGTATCCCCTCTCTTTGCACATATCGATATACAGTTTTAATGTATTTGAATAAATTTACTTTTTAACTGATGCTGTAGTATAGTTGTCATTCTTTCTCACTCGGGTCCAAGTGGCAGCCATTATAGTCCTTCTTTTTTTCTTTTTTTGGCTTTCCAGAAGAATCGTTGTCAACAGAGATCACGCACACACAGTAATTGGAGCTTTTAAGTGTATTTCTACTGTTACAGACCATAGTTTCTGCTTGTTTGCTAGGGTGTTAATTTGCTATAGATATCTGTCAGTCTTGATTTGTATTCCTAACATTGTAACAGTTTTGTATGTACAGCATTTTTGTTCAGTAAAAGCACATTTATACACTGCATAAATGAGCTTCCTTGCTTATACCGCAAAGTAACCTTGCTAGATAGACACAAATAAACCCTTGCTTACATAGGCAGACCGCCATTCTGCCTGATGATCAGCGGGTGCCGACGAACATCAAGACTGCGGTTCCTGTTGATAGGCTCCCAATGTATATAATCACAGTGATAGCAGACTGGCAGCAATGAGCATGTGTGCCCCCTACCCAGAAGAGTTGAATCACATATACTGTATATATATATATATATATATATATATATATATACATACAGTATCTCACAATAGTGAGTACACCCCTCATATTTTTGTAAATATTGTACTATATCCTTTCATCCTTTCATGTGGCAGCACTGAAGAAATGACACTTTGCTACAATGTAAAGTAGAGAGTGTACAGCTTGTATAACAGTGTAAATTTGCTGTTCCCTCAAAATAACTCAACACACATTAATGTCTAAACCGCTGGCAACAAAAGTGAGTACACCCCTAAGTGCAAATGTCCAAATTGGGCCCAATTAGCCATTTTTCCTCCCTGGTGTCACGTGACTTGTTAATGCTACAGGGTCTCAGGTGTGAATGGGGAACAGGTGTGTTAAATTTGGTGTTATCACTCTCACTCATAGTCATTGGAAGGTCAATATGGTGCCTCATAGCAAAGAACTCTCAGAGGATCTGAACAAAAAGAATTGTTGCTCTTGAAGATGGCCTAGGCTATAATAAGGATGCCAAGACCCTGAAACTGAGCTGCAGCAAGGTGACCAAGACCATACAGTGGTTTAACAGGACAGGTTCCACTCAGAACAGGCCTTGCCATGGTCGACCAAAGAAGATGAGTGCACGTGCTCAGCTTCATATCAAGAGGTAGTCTTTGGGAAATAGATGTATAAGTCAGTGCTCAGACCATACGACACTGCATCAAATTGGTCTGCCAACATGTACTGTGACATACTGAAGCAGAGCATGATCCCCTTCCTTCGGAGACTGGGCCGCAGGGCAGTATTCCAACATGATAACGACCCCAAACGCACCTCCAAGACGACCACTGCCTTGCTAAAGAAGCTGAGGGTAAAGGTGATGGGCTGGCCAAGCATGTCTCCAGACCTAAACCCCAAGTGAACATCTGTGGCTCATCGTCAAATGGAAGGTGGAGGAGCACAAGGTCTCTAACATTCACCAGCTTTGTGATGTCATCATGGAGGAGTGGAAGAGGACTCCAGTGGCAAGGTGAAGCTCTGGTGAACTCCATGCCCACGAAGGTTAAGGGAGTGCTGGAAAATAATGGTGCCCACACAAAATATTGACACTTTGAGCCCAATTTGGAAATTTTCACTTAGGGGTGTACTCACTTTTGTTGTCAGCAGTTTAGACATTAACGGCTGTGTGTTGAGTTATTTTGAGGGGGCAGCAAATTTACACCGTTATACAAGCTGTACACTCATTACTTTACATTGCAGCAAAGTGTCATTTCTTCAGTGCTGTCACGTGAAAAGATATGATAAAATATTTACAAAAATGTGAGGGGTGTACTTGTTTTGTGAGATACTGTGTATGTATATATATATATATATATATATATGTATATATATATATATATATATATATACGTAATCCGGTGCAGAACTGCTATAGGACGGACCTTAAAGAGGCTGTCAGGCAAATTCAATGATGCAGGAGCCGGGGGCAGAGCCGAGTCCTGCTGTCTGTGTCAATGGACTCAGCAGCAGTTCAAGGAAGCGTCCCCGCATTGGGTGCCCTGAGGGAGAGCACTTCTCAGTCAGGGCACTCAATGTGGGCAGGAGCCAAGAACACTGCTGAGGGACCCCAGAAGAGGAGGATCCGGACCACTCTGTGCACATCTGCTGCACAGAGGAGGTAAGTATAACATGTTTGTTATTTATAAAAAAAAAAACAGAAGCTTTTCAACCCCTTTAAGTGGTTAAAGTGTAAGTCCATCAAAAACTCTTTTTTCAGTCTTTGTCAAAGTGGGGAAAAAATCATCGCCACTACCCTCCCTCCCTAATGCTTGCCCCTGTCTTTAGTAAAGTGTAACTAGAGGCAAAACATTTTTTTTTTCATTTTGGATAGAATAAGGGAGGGTTATAACCCTTATGTCAGGTGTCTGTGTTAGTGAGCCTTTGAAAATCATCAAATTGGCGTTCCCCAGGGTGTGGAGTCTAAGCCCCAGCCTGCTTCTGCACCAGGGCCCCTTATTGTGGGGATGAATTTGCAGCAAGTTGGAACAAGGTCCACCCAACTGAGGATGTGGAGACCACTAGTGTGTGCAGAGTACAATGGCAGTATACGGAAGGAAATAAATCCAGGAAACAAGCCGAGGTCAGGGTGGGCAGGTAAGCACAGACAGTAGACGAATTGGGGATTGGTACACAGGAACTCAGACACAGAAACATGTCATATTAAGTAAACGAGCTCAGAGAACTGTTACTTTCACTTTCAGTCACAACTGTAAACAGGACAAATAGCTTAGGTGAATCTCCCTAATGGGGCCCCAGACAGCAATAAAAACTGACAGGTGTTCAAATCCCTCTCCACTCTATTTAAAACAAAAAAAACTGTTTTGCTTAATTAGTGTCAGGGCTGGGCTCAGCTTTCCCTTCTCAGAGCAAGGTGCTCAGCTGAGGGTTAATTACCAGTCTCAGCTTCTACTCTGTCTCATCTGATGACCATATCCTGCCTCGTTAAGCCAGCTCTGCTGCAATATAAATTGCCTGGATCAGATCGCAGATGCCTTTGCCTTGGTCAACATTTCTGGAAAAATCTCTGCTGTGTTTTCCTGTGAAAGACTTTGCCTGCTTGACATTCCCTTCTGGTTCCTGGGTTCAAGAACCTGTTCAGTTGACTCCCCTCCTGGCTTCTGACCCTGCATGCTGTTTGTTTGACCTTGCTGATCTCTGGACTCCCGTTTCACTGGCTTGCTCTGACTATCCGCTCTGGTTACCGAACCCTGGCTATGTTTTGACCATGTTTATATCATTTTACCTTTTTATTAAAAAGTGTGATTTTACTGCACTTCTGTCTTGGTCTGATTCATGGTTCCTGCTAGTAGATGAAGGCCATGAATTCAGAAGTAGCAGACAATCCACTTGCTGGTAATATCTTTTCCAGATTGGATGAGCGGGATCATTGCATGGATAAGTTTGCCATAGCATTACAGATGCTCCTGAATCGCACTGCTCTCCTGGTTCCTCCTACGGTGGCTGTTCCAGCAAAACCTGTGTTGCAGGCTGCTCCTGCTGATGCTCAAGTCTCTGTGCAGGCACCTGCCTCAAATTTGTCTGTTTTTTCTCCATTTCCCCAGCAAGTTGGGGGCTCCAGTTCAATGCAGATGGTTTCTCAACCAGGTTGGGATATACTTTGAGATGCTGCCCCAGGCGTTCCCCACGGACAGAAGCAAAGTAGGTTTTGTGATTTCATTACTTTCTGACAGTGCCTTGGCCTGAGCAAATCCCTCTATGGGAGATGCAAAAACCCATTGTCCAGAGTTACCCAGAGTTTGTGGCCTCCTTTAAAAAGGTATTTGATGTTCCCGCGCGCTCCACTACCGTTGCCAAAAGCTTCATGTCGATCAAGCAGGGTATGAGACAGTTGCCGATTACGCCATTGAATTCCGTATTCTGGCAGCAGAGGTTGCTTGGAACAATAAGGCTCTTGTGGCTGCTTTTTCTCATGGTCTCTCGGATAACATCAAAGATGAGATAGCAGCCCGGGACATACATACTGAGCTGGAGAGGTTGATCACGTTTGCCATTCTCATTGACTCCGAGCCTGTCAGTGAAGTAGAACCCATGCAGTTGGGCTTCACATCTCTCACATCTCTCTGCGGATGAGAAAGCCTTTAGGAAGAGGGAGAGATTGTGCCTTTATTGTGGCCAGCCAGGTCAGTTTTTGAAGTCTTGTCCTACCCGTCCGGGAAATGCCTGCACCTGGTCCTTTAGGGGACAGACCTTAGGTGGCGTTGTTACGTCCCCAGTTATCCTGAAGGATAAGCCCCTGTTTCCGGTTATCCTTTCTTGGCCTGAGTCGTCCATCAAGATACAGGCTCTAATAGACTCTGAGGCTGCAGGCCTGTTCATAGATAGTTCCTTTGTGTCTAAGCACTCGATCCTGCTGCAGCTTCGGGCTACTCCACTTGCCATTGAGGCTATTGATGGGAGACCTCTAGAGCCTGCCAAGGTGACTAATGAGACTGGTCCGTTGACCATGGCCGTAGGGGCTCTTCACCATGAGATAATCCAATTCCAAATCATTTCCTCTCCTCACTTTCTGGTGGTTATTGGTTATCCTTGGTTACAGAGGCACAACCCCTCTTTTGATTGGATTTGTGCTGAGGTTCTTTCCTGGTCACCACCATGCAGTAAGACATGTTTTCAGAAAGGTCTTGTGTACCTCTTTACTCTCCTCCCTGCTGGAGGAATACCATGAATTTAGCGATGTCTTTGATAAAGGTCAAGCAGGTAGTTTGTCTCCACACCGGTCGTATGATTGTGCAATTGACTTTCATTCTGGTGCCAAATCCCTTCGTGGCCAGGTTTACCCTTTGTCTGTCTCGGAGGATAAAGCCATGGAGGAGTATGTTGCAGACGCACTTTCTAGAGGGTTCATCGTCTCCTGTTGGTGCTGGCTTCTTCTTTGTGAAAAGAAGAGTGGTGAACTGAGACCTTGTAGCCATTATAGGGGTCTCAATCGCTTCACAAGAATGCTTATCCGATTCCCTTGATTGTGGAGTTATCTGACCGCCTCAAGGGAGCAACGTTTTTCACAAAGCTTAATCTGAGAGGGGCATATAATCTTGTGAGGGGCATACAATCTCGTGAGGATCAAGGAGGGTGAGGAGTGGAAAACTGCATTTAATACCAGAACAAAGAAAGAACAAACAAGAGAGGCGCACCGACCTTGTGCCGTACCATTAAAAAGTTTAATAATTTATGTAGATAAAATCCATATACTCACAAGCGGAGTATATGGATTTTATCTACATAGATTATTAAACTTTTTAATGGTACGGCACAAGGTTGGTGCGCCTCTCTTGTTTGTTCTTTCTTTGCTCTAGTGTGTCTGGATACGCATGATCCGGAAGAGGGCAGCAAGATCTGTGTGTGCGATCTACCATCATTTTAGTGTGGCTAGCATGGAATGAGGAGCCCCTGCTGTACTATCATCTTTGGTTAGAGGTCCCTTGAGCGCAGGAGTGCATTGGTTTGTTGTTGTCTTTGCCCCATTAGAGAGATTCACCCTCTCTATATTTCTCCCATTTACCATTATCATTGAAAGTAAAAGAAAATCCCATATTTTGGGTTGTCCCCAGAAAAGTAATAAACAGGAAATCTTCCTATTGGACATA
>BLSH010144474.1:20345-31557 GCA_018402905.1 Glandirana rugosa | reverse complement strand
CCCCCCCTCCAGTATTATATCCTCCCTCCAGCCCCCCCTCCAGTCTTGCACAGGTGACTCCTCTCCTGGTCTGAAACAACTTCTTCTGATTTCCCTGCACACTGTGAGCTTTATCCAAAAGGGAACAAAACTGTTACTGTAACTGATTATAAAGTGTTAGCTGGAGTTTGGCTTCATTTTGTTAGTGTATTTAAATCTGCTACTCCGTCTAACACTCCCCCCCGCCCAAGACTGCCAATGCTTCTGTCTGTTGTGCCTCCTGTGCTCCTTCCTACAGAGTGGGGGCGCTCTAATACAGGAGGTGTGTTACCGGCCAGATCACCAGGTGAAAAAAGAGGGGGAAAAAGCTTTAAAAAAAAAGAAAACTATGCAGCCGCCACATCTAATGATTGGTAACCTACAATACATGACATTTTTTGTTTTAAATACATTAAAGTGGTTGTAAACCTCAGACATGAAATATGAACAAAGCATATCCCTCTATAGTGTGTACTTCCCTAAGTCCAGAGCACTGAGTGTCATTTCTGTCTGCTGCCTCCTTCCTCTGCAATCTGCATGAGTCCCTTCTGACAAGTTATACAGACCCCAAGGGAGCCAGGGGGGTGCGGGAGAGGAGCTCCTGCACACAGCCCGCGACTGGCAGCCTCAGCTGTGTATCTTTCCTTATGAGACTGTGTAGAGGGGTGTGTGTGTCCATTTCCTCCACTCAGGTCTCAGATTACACTCAGCTCTCTGCTGTGCAGGAAGTGACATCAGATTGCCAACCCCCCCTCCCCCCTTCAGAAGCTCAGAAAAGCTGTGTAAATTCTGGGCTTTGAATGGCTGTAGAGAAGAGAGGGCTGCAGATAAACAGGCACAACTTATGTAGGAGGATTTTTTTCATCTCTGTGTATCCCCTGAGGCGCCAGTCACTTCACTGGGGATATGGAAGGCTTTACAACCACTTTAAAGTGTATCTACATAAAAAGTAATATATTGCAGCTTACCAGTCCTTAGATGTGGCGGTTGGACTGGTAAAGTCTCCTTTATACTGGGGGGGGGGGGGGGCTAAGGGCGGGGGAGGACTGGGGACAATTTTTTATTTTTTCCAAACAAAAAACATTTTATTTTGGCGGGGGGTGACCCCCGATGACCTCAATGTTTGATTTCAGTCTGGATCGCTCAGGGCGCTCGGCGGCGGATATAGCGAGGAGCCCACGCGGCTTAGAGATTGCCGCCAGTGAAGAGCCATGATAAATATTGCAGAGCCCCTTCCTGCCAGGATACATTATGCTTTTAGCGCTGTCAGGGTCCCCAGCGCTCCCTTATCGGCCCCTCCTGGCCGCTCTCCTCGGAATATGTTTTATTTAAGGCCGCTCGGATGTTGGCGGGCGCGGCGGCGGCGGCGTTGTCTGCGCACACATTTATCATAATTAACATTTTACTCAGAGCTGGAGGTGTGAGAACAAGGGACCGCCTGACCTAAATGGTAAATCCGGTTAAACACCGCGCTGCCTCCGATGGGATGGGGCGCGGAGCGGGGCAGCTGCTGCAGAACATCTTGAGGGGAAAAAAAAAGGTTTTATAAATGCCGATCTCTGGATCTTATGTATGATAAAAGACGGAAAACACGGCACCGTGCCGATGGCAGGAAGTCCAATTTCCTTTTATTTGCGTTTAATAAAGTTCAATGTGGCCAGACCCAGCAGGCCTTTCACAGTGCTTCCCACGAGTCCTTGCCACAGGAATCTGTGTTGTCCAGTAGAGAGGACAGAGCTGGGTGTCGGGGAATGCTTTAGGGCATTATTTTTGCAGGGTTCAGAGTCAGACAAAGGGGGGGGGGGGGTCATGTAAAGAATACAGATTCGCCAGGACAGTCTTTCTTCTTGGCCCTCTGTCCCGTGCTGTGTCCTGTGCTGTGTCCCGGGCTGTGTCCTGTGCTGTGTTCAGGGCTGTGTCCCGTGCTGTGTCCCAGGCTGTGTCCCTTGCTGTGTCCCTTGCTGTGTCCCGTGCTGTGTCCTGTGCTGTGTCCCGTGCTGTGTCCCGTGCTGTGTCCTGTGCTGTGTCCCAGGCTGTGTCCCGGGCTGTGTCCTGTGCTGTGTCCCGGGCTGTGTCCTGTGCTGTGTCCCGTGCTGTGTCCCAGGCTGTGTCCCGGGCTGTGTCCTGTGCTGTGTCCCAGGCTGTGTCCTGTGCTGTGTCCCGGGCTGTGTCCTGTGCTGTGTCCCGTGCTGTGTCCCAGGCTGTGTCCCGTGCTGTGTCCTGTGCTGTGTTCAGGGCTGTGTCCCGTGCTGTGTTCTGGGCTGTGTCCCATGCTGTGTTCTGGGCTGTGTCCCATGCTGTGTTCTGGGCTGTGTCCCGCTCTGTGTCCTGTGCTGTGTTCCATGCTGTGTCCCGTGCTGTGTCCCGCTCTGTGTCCCAGGCTGTGTCCTTCGCTGTGTCCAGCACTGTGTCCCGGTCTGTGTCCTGGGCTGTATCCCTCGCTGTGTCCCAGGTTGTGTACCATGCTGTGTCCCGTGCTGTGTCCCGGGCTGTGTCCCGGGCTGTGTCCCGTGCTGTGTCCCGGGCTGTGTCCCGGGCTGTGTCCCGTGCTGTGTCCCGGGCTGTGTCCCGTGCTGTGTCCCGGGCTGTGTCCTGGGCTGTGTCCCTCGTTGTGTCCCGGGTTGTGTTCAGGTCTGTGTCCCTCGCTGTGTCCCAGGTTGTGTACCATGCTGTGTCCCGTGCTGTGTCCCGGGCTGTGTCCCGGGCTGTGTCCTGTGCTGTGTCCCGGGCTGTGTCCCGGGCTGTGTCCCGTGCTGTGTCCCAGGCTGTGTCCCGGGCTGTGTCCCGGGCTGTGTCCCGGGCTGTGTCCCGTGCTGTGTCCTGGAATCACAGCGTCACCCTTAGAGTTACTGAGCATGCCAGGAATTAATGGAGGGGATTACAGTTCCTGAATATTTAGGGGTGGGGCCACCTGGAAAGCAGGTGTGATCTGGGAGGAAAGGTGGGCGTGGGCCTTGGGCGGAGGTGACGTGATGGGGGGGGGGATTAATATGTTGGAAAATATGGAAAAGCAAGAGCCTCACTTTCCAATCTATGATCAGGCGAAGCGTTTCTCCCATTCCTTACAAAGTTCCCATTTAATAAAATGATTTGTTGTTGGCGGTGCAAAGAGCTGACACTCATCAGCCTCTGAATGGAAGGTGGAATGAGCTCTATATATTCTATACGGTGAGATAAGCAGCAGCCGGCGCGCTGTACAATGCTTCTCCCTGCGGATTAGAAGACGATTCCTGGCCCACTTCTGCTGACTTTGATAAATGAGCGCGGACAGCAAATCTGAAACGGTGCGAAATGATAAAAATACCGTCTGCAGCGGCGGAGGGGAGCGCTAAACATAAACCCCCGGCTTATGGAAAATATTTCTTAAAGGGGACTTCCCCATCACCCCTCCCCACACTTCCTCGGCTCTCACCAGAAGAAGGTGGGGGTCCTGGACCTGGCAGGGAGAAGTATTCCTTGACCCCGAGATACACCCCAATATTCACCCACTAGTGCTCACCCACCAATGCTCACCCACCAGTGCTCACCCACCGGTGCCCATCCACCAATACTCACCCACCAACACTCACCCACCGGTGCCCATCCCCCAATACTCACCCACCAATACTCACCCACCGGTGCCCATCCACCAATACTCACCCACCGGTGCTCACCCACCGGTGCCCATCCACCAATACTCACCCACCGGTGCTCACCCACCAATACTCACCCACCGGTGCTCACCCACCAATACTCACCCACCGGTGCTCACCCACCAATACTCACCCACCGGTGCCCATCCACCAATACTCACCCACCAATACTCACCCATCAATACTCACCAATACTCACCCAGTAATACTCACCCACCAATACTCACCCACCAATACTCACCCATCAATACTCACCCACCAATTCTCACCCAGCAAAACTCACCCAGCAATAAGCATCTAGCAATACTCGCCCACCAATACTCACACCGCAATCCTCATCAATACTCACCCACCAAAACTCACCAGTACTTACCCAGCAATACTCCCCAGTACTTACCTAGAAATACTCACCCAGCAATACTCCCCAGTACTTACCCAGCAATACTCACACACCAAAACTCACCAGTACTTACCCAGCAATACTCACCCAGTAATACTCACCAGTACTTACCCAGCAATACTCACCCAGCAATTCTCACCAGTACTTACCCAGCAATACTCACCCATCAATACTTATCAGTATTCACCCAGCAATACTCATCTATCAATACTCGCTCAGCAATACTCACCAAGCAATACTCACCCAGCAATACTTATCTAGCAATACTCACCAGTACTTACCTAGCAATACTCCCCCAGCTATTCTCACCAGTACTCACCCAGCAATACTCACCCAGCAATATTCACCCAGCAATAGTTGCTCACCAGAAATAAGCATCTAGCAATACTCACCCAGAAATACTTGCCCAGCAATACTCATCTAGCAATACCCAGCAATACTCATCGAGGAATACTCACCCAGCAATACTCATCGAGGAATACTCACCCAGCAATACTCATCGAGGAATACTCACCCAGCAATATTCATCTAGCAATACTTACCCAGCAATATTCACCCACCAATACTCACACAGCAATACTCGCCCAGCAATATTCACTCAGCAATACTCACCCACCAATACTCACCCAGCAATAGTCATCTAGCAATACTCGCCCAGCAATACTTACCCAGCAATATTCACTTAGCAATATTCACTCAGCAATACTCACCCACCAATACTCACACAGCAATACTCACCCAGAAATATTCATCTAGCAATACTCACCCAGCAATTCTCACCCAGCAATACTCACCCAGTAATACTCACCAGTACTTACCCAGCAATACTCACCCAGCAATTCTCACCAGTACTTACCCAGCAATACTCACCCATCAATACTCACACAGCAATACTCGCCCAGAAATATTCATCTAGCAATACTCACCCAGCAATTCTCACCCAGCAATACTCACCCAGTAATACTCACCAGTACTTACCCAGCAATACTCACCCAGCAATTCTCACCAGTACTTACCCAGCAATACTCACCCATCAATACTCACACAGCAATACTCGCCCAGAAATATTCATCTAGCAATACTCACCCAGCAATTCTCACCCAGCAATACTCACCCAGTAATACTCACCAGTACTTACCCAGCAATACTCACCCAGCAATTCTCACCAGTACTTACCCAGCAATACTCACCCATCAATACTTATCAGTATTCACCCAGCAATACTCATCTATCAATACTCGCTCAGCAATACTCACTAAGCAATACTCACCCAGCAATACTTATCTAGCAATACTCACCAGTACTTACCCAGCAATACTCACCAGTACTTACCTAGCAATACTCCCCCAGCTATTCTCACCAGTACTCACCCAGCAATAGTTGCTCACCAGAAATAAGCATCTAGCAATACTCACCCAGAAATACTTGCCCAGCAATACTCATCTAGCAATACCCAGCAATACTCATCGAGGAACTCACCCAGCAATAGTCATCTAACAATACTCACCCAGCAATACTTACCCAGCAATATTCACTCAGCAATACTCACCCACCAATACTCACCCAGAAATACTTGCCCAGCAATACTCATCTAGCAATACCCAGCAATACTCATCGAGGAATACTCACCCAGCAATACTCATCGAGGAATACTCACCCAGCAATAGTCATCTAACAATACTCGCCCAGCAATAATTACCCAGCAATATTCACTCAGCAATACTCACCCACCAATACTCACACAGCAATACTCACCCAGCAATACTCGCCCAGCAATATTCATCTAGCAATACTCGCCCAGCAATATTCATCCAGCAATACTCACACAGCAATACTCGCCCAGCAATATTCATCCAGCAATACTCACCCAGCAATACTCGCCCAGCAATACTCATCTAGCAATACTCACCCAGCAATACTCATCTAGCAATACTCACCCAGCAATACTCACCCAGCAATACTCATCTAGCAATACTCATCTAGCAATACTCACCCAGCAATACTCACCCAGCAATACTCATCTAGCAATACTCACCCAGCAATACTCACCCAGCAATACTCATCTAGCAATACTCACCCAGCAATACTCACCCAGCAATACTCACCCAGCAATACTCATCTAGCAATACTCACCCAGCAATACTCACCCAGCAATACTCACCCAGCAATACTCCCCCACCAATACTCGCTCAGCAATACTCATCTAGCAATACTCACCCAGCAATACTCCCCCACCAATACTCGCTCAGCAATACTTACCCAGATAATTCAGTGGCGACCATCCATAATGGGTTTAGGGGCGCCGCCCTCCAATCCATACGCCCAGCCCCTAATCTACATGCAGGGCGCCGGACACATGGATTCCAATGGGTTTTTTCTTTGAAGCACGTGATTAGAACCTGAGGCTCTAATTGGCTTCAAAAAAGAGATCACTGCACCCTGAGCCCACCCAGTTGTGTGACAAAATCGCTATTGTCTACCTGATTCTCTTCCTGGCCAATAAGGAAGCAAGTCCTGAGACCCAATTGGCCAGGGAGTCTTAGGAGTGAGGAGCAGCAGCCCTACCCTGGACCCTTGTCATCTGCTTCCTAAGGTAAGGAGGCCTCTGATCACCGCCTTCCCACCCGTCTCCCACAGGGGGGAGGGTTGATCACTGCCTTCCTGTCCGTCTCCCATGGGGGGGGGGGGGGTGGCGTTGGTTTGCAATACTCGCCGAGCAATATTCGCCTAGCAGACGCACGTCTTTCTGCATGGACAAAGCTACATGAGCTACTTTGATGCGTTTGTAGGGCGTAGGACGGCCCACTGAAATGAATGGCCGCCCTATGTGTGCATCGCAAAAATGTGCAGAAAACTTGGTGCGTATTTTCAGGATGCCCAGGTGTGAAGGAAAAACTCCTTCCCTCGGCGCGGAGTCTTTCATTACAGCAGCGCAGCGAAGGAAAACGCAGCCACTAAATAATGAGCGGTGGTCCCAGAGGAGCCAACAAACGGCTTGAACAATATTTTCCTAGTAAATCTGCTCCGGTGAACAATAGACGAGGGAGGAATGGAGCGTGAAAATGTCATCAAAGAGAAAAGGCCGAACGATGAGCGCTTTACAGGAGAAAATTCCATTTATGAATCTATTTATCTCCTTCTGCTGGCTGATCGGTAAATCCTCTGATTACTCCCCGCTCTGCAGGTTCAGCCGTTCCTTCGCTCTACAGGTCCTCTTTATTAAAGAAGACCCCCGGGCCTAATAAAGAGCAGAATGTTGGTTGAGGGATCTTCTCCAGTTCTTTTATCTATTTATAAAAATTCAATGTTTTATTTATTTATTGTTTTTTTTTTTTTTGTATTTCAATAAAACCTCTCAGATGTTCTGCTGGGGCACCAATCCCGGAACCCCTTGCCTGTGCCATCTTCCCATTGTACCTGGAAACATGGAGAGGCACCAGGCTGGCGGGTCTGCCAAGTGAAGGCGCAAGGAGAGGGAGAGGCACGTGGCTGGTCTGCCAAGTGAAGGAGCAAGGAGAGGGGGTGGCACCGACTGGTCTGCCAAGGGAAGGATCAAGGAGAGGGAGAGGTACCTGGCTGGTCTGCCAAGTGAAGGAGCAAGGAGAGGGAGAGGCACCTGGCTGGTCTGCCAAGTGAAGGAGCAAGGAGAGGGGGAGGCACCTGGCTGGTCTGCCAAGTGAAGGAGCAAGGAGAGGGGGAGGCACCTGGCTGGTCTGCCAAGGGAAGGATCAAGGAGAGGGAGAGGTACCTGGCTGGTCTGCCAAGTGAAGGAGCAAGGAGAGGGGGAGGCACCTGGCTGGTCTGCCAAGGGAAGGATCAAGGAGAGGGAGAGGCACCTGGCTGGTCTGCCAAGTGAAGGATCAAGGAGAGGGAGAGGCACCTGGCTGGTCTGCCAAGTGAAGGAGCAAGGAGAGGGAGAGGCACATGGCTGGTCTGCCAAGTGAAGGAGCAAGGAGAGGGAGAGGCACATGGCTGGTCTGCCAAGGGAAGGATCAAGGAGAGGGAGAGGCACATGGCTGGTCTGCCAAGGGAAGGATCAAGGAGAGGGAGAGGCACATGGCTGGTCTGCCAAGTGAAGTATCAAGGAGAGGGAGAGGCACCTGGCTGGTCTGCCAGTTATTAAGCAGCAATAAAATGGAACCTGGCTGATCTACCTAGTGAAGGCGGAAGGACGGAGAGGCGTCTGAACAGTTATGAGGCAGTGATGAGAAGGCACCAGGAAGGTCTGGTCAACAAGGGAACTATAATAAAGTCACCTGGCTGGTCTGGGCTGTGAGGAAACAGTGATTGAGTTAAAACTGGCTGGTCTGGCTAGCAATGGAACATTAATCGAAAGGCATCTGGCTGGTCTGGACAGTGGTTGGGCAATAATGGAGAGGTTCCTGGCTGGTCTGGGCAGTGGTTGGGCATTAATGGAGAGGTTCCTGGCTGGTAAGGACAGTGGTTGGGCATTAATGGAGAGGTTCCTGGCTGGGTTGGGCAGTGATGGAGAGGTTCCTGGCTGGGTTGGGCAGTGATGGAGAGGTTCCTGGCTGGTAAGGACAGTGGTTGGGTAGTAATGGAGAGGTTCCTGGCTGGTCTGGACAGTGATATGGGGACACATTGTAGGAGAAGGTGGTTGCTCTGAATGTTGCTATTGACAGGGTCCCCAGTGTGGCCCCGGGAAAGCTCTGTTTATACTTTGGCTTGAGTGGGAACTTTTCCAATAAGCACAATTACTGTACATCAGTGTAATAATAGTCCCAGAGTATAGAACAGATATTGGGAGGATTCTCCGAGGAGGACCTCACAGGACACAATATGTATAAAAAGCTGCAAATAATTGTTTTCTACATCTTTAGTTGCATTTGCAGAGGTCTAATCAATAATAAATGTCAGAAAGCCGGTCACTCTGGCCTCCCGTAGGGACACAAGGGAGCAGGTGCACAGAGGACGGCCTGCAGACAGCGAGGACCTGACACCAGCACAGATCTCATGTCATATTCATGAGGATCAGACTGCTGACATGTCAGGGCCAGCTGTACATGCAGAGAACACGGCAGCAGCATCTGAATTAACCCTTCCGTGCCCAACACGGGGAGGGAACCCAGGCAGAGAACCCAGGGACAGAATACAGGGAGAGAATACAGGGAGACAGAGGGAGCGAATACAGGTAGAGAATATGGGAAGGGAATACAGGGAGAGAATACAGAAAGAGAATAGGGGGAGGGAATACAGAGAGAGATACAGGGAGAGAATACAGGGAGAGAACACAGGGAAAGAATACAGACAGCGAATACAAGGAGAGAATATGGGGAGAAATTATGGGGAGAGAATACAGGGAGAGAATACGGGGAGAGAATACAGGGAGAGAATACAGGGAGAAATTAAGGGGAGAGAACCTGGGGAGAGAACCCAGGGAGAGAATACGGGGAGAGAATACAGGGAGAGAATATGAGGAGAGAATTCAGGGAGAGAACACAGGGAGACAGAGGGAGAGAATACAGGGAGAAAATAAGGGGAGAGAACCCAGGGAGAGAATACGGGGAGAGAATACAGGGAGAGAATATGAGGAGAGAATTCAGGGAGAGAATACGGGAGACAGAGGGAGAGAATACAGGGAGAGAATACGGGGAGACAGAGGGAGAGAATACAGGGAGAGAATACAGGGAGAGCATACGGGGCGGAATAGAGGGAGAGAATACAGAGAGACATAGGGAGAGAATAGAGGGAGAGAATTCAGGAAGGAATAGAGGGAGAGAATACAGGGGGATGCAGGGAGAGAATACAGGGAGAGAATAGAGGGACAAAATAGAGGGAGCAAATACAGGGGGATGCAGGGAGAGAATATGGGGAGATGGGGGAGAGAATACGGGGAGAGAATACAGGGAGAGAATACAGGGAGAGAATACAGGGAGAGAATACGGGGAGAGAATACGGGAAGAGAATACAGGGAGAGAATACGGGGAGAGAATACAGGGAGAGAATACAGAGAGAGAATCCAGGGAGAGAATACAGGGAGGGAATACAGGGAGAGAATACGGGGAGAAAATACAGGGAGAGAATACGGGGAGAGAATACGGGGAGAGAATACAGGGAGAAAATACAGGGAGAGAATATGGGGAGGGAATACAGGGAGAGAATATGGGGAGACAGAGGGAGTCAGGAAATGTAAGTTCCCCTTACAGCAGAGTCCTCCTTACATCAGGGCCCCCATTACATCAGGGTCCCAGTCAGAGTCCCCCCTGATATCAGGTTGAGACCACAGGCATCCTCTGCTGACCTTAATCTGTGTACAATGGGGATTCCCCACCTTCTGGGGGTCAGGAAGCACCCTCTCCTATTGTCTGTGGCTGACGTGGGGTGTGGCATTGTGGGGGTGCTGTACAGCGGGGCTCTTCCTGGGCGTATGCTTAGCACTGGAATACAGGATAACACATGGGATGTCCTCCAGCATTGGATCCAGAAGGGGGTCATAAGGAGTCAATGGATTTCATGGTGGATCGGTGATCTGCGGTGAATGTCCCCCCCCCCCCTCCAGTCCATGTCAAATCCCCAAATCAATCGTCTCATTCCTAGAAGGCCCATCTATGTGATTGTGAATGGGGCTCCTGAATATCCGGAGGGTGCAGAGATATCGGAAACATCTTTATGTCAGACGACAGCGAGGAAACCAAACAAGGAAAACTCTCCGGATCTGGTGAATGAAATCGTTCGATCTCGGGGGAAGGGAAGATGGATACAGATACGTATCTCACAGAAGTAAGTACACCCCTCCCATCATGTGACAACACTGAAGAGCTGACACTTTGCTACAATGTAAAGTAGTGAGTGTACAGCTTGTATAACAGTGTAAATTTCAATATGTTCGACATGTGAGTGATGAAATGTAACATCGTTTCACAGTCGAGAAGTCACAACAGTGTACTACCCTCCCCACATGAATGAAGACACTCTATGCATAGACATAGGTAGAAGGGAAGGGGGCTCTAGTTTGCTAAAGTAAGTGGTCTAGGCCTCTCAAAAGGAACAAACCAAAGGAGCGACAGCAGACTGTATTTCTACAAAGGCTATAGAGACGTGGGAGGCCTATAAGTCCTCGGGGTAAGTGTTAGTGTATCTACCCGGAAGATCCTTACTCTGCTAACTAAACCCCTAAACTGTACCTGACCTCCCCCCCCCC
>BLSH010144350.1:377690-392708 GCA_018402905.1 Glandirana rugosa | reverse complement strand
ATGAATTATTCTAATGCTATGTAGACCTGCAGTGATGAGGTAACTCCCCTTGTTTGCCATTACAATAAAAAAAAAAATGCCCCGGCAGGCTGATCACATGACCACTGTTGTCTGGCCAGCTATGGGCATTATGGGTGTTTAACGTCATTAGTGACTGCAGAGATCCCATTTATTCCAATGGGACAGACCCTGTCTGGTGCACTTGCTGTGAGCAGGGTTGCCAGCCTCCCCCAGCATTTTTTTTTTTTACTGACAAAACATGGAAAATTTACTGACAGAGCATATTTATTTATTTATTTATTTTTTTATCCGAGAGTCTGAAAAATGGCAGAACTCCGATTAAAAATGAAGACAATCAATATTAGGTGGCACAGTGGTGTAGTGGGTAGCACTTTCGCCTGCCAGCAAAAGGGTTGCTGGTTCAAATCCCAACCACGACACTACCTGCCTGGAGTTTGCATCTCCCTGTGCCTGCGTGGGTTTCCTCCGGGTACTCCGGTTTCCTCCCACACTCCAAAGACATGCTGGTAGGTAAATTGGCTCCTCTCTAAATTGGCCCTAGTATATGAATGTGAGTTAGGGACATTAGATTGTAAGTTCCTTGGGGGCAGGGACTGATGTGAATGTACAATGTATATGTAAAGCGCTGCGTATATTGACATCGCTGTATAAGTACCTGAAATAATAATAATTTAAAACCGTATAAACACAATAAGCAATCGCTGACAATACACAGAACAGGGGATTTGCCGGGTTTACACCTACAAAAGATCCCCTGTAAAAATCACTGATTTTAATAAACTGTCAGTAAATTTACTGACGGTTGGCAAAGCATCAAATGACTGTGCGGGAAGCAGAATATAGAAAGATCCGCCCCTCCCCCACCCCGTATACAGATATGATCACATGACGCCGAGCTCCCGCAATCTGACATTCCACAATGAATTTATTCCACTTCCTCTGGATATTTGTAGGAACACGGGACGCGGTATCGTGGGCCGCTGTGCGCCACGCTCGTACTGAGACACCTGCCGCGTCCTGGAAGTTTCGCCCGCATACTTCACATTCATGAGAGGTTTTATTTCCTCGCCCAGCGATCAGCCGGATGGGTCAGTCATGCAGAAAATCGTCTTGTCAGTCTGGGCTGGCGAGATGGTCTGACCCAGCGACTGAGCGCCGGGGTCCCACGCCGGACGGGGGAGGGGAGCGCGCTGGGCGTTCTGGGGAGCCACAGGAACATTGTGGAGTTTTCTCACACAGCCCGATAGATGGGCGAGGTTGGCAGCAGCTCAGTTATATATTAGGAAGAAAATTTGTTCTCCAGTCCTCAGCCCTGAGAGCAGCCCATGGGCCCAATCAAAGCAGAACTCCGGACACAAAGACTTCCATGTGAATACATTCCTCAATAGCCAAATCGGATATAAATCCCCTGCGTGCGCACCAAATGACTTTGCAAACCCAGATATTACCTTGTAAAAGTAGCAGTGACATCACCGCTGGGCTGTACATAGCCTGAGCAGAGAGTGGCGCTGTGGGAGGGGCCCAGCAGGCCCCACCCACCACAGAAAACTACATGAGGGGGCGGAGACCAGTCCCCCTGCACAAGGGGAGAGAGAGCAGAGCTGTGGGAGGGGCCCAACAGGCTCCACCCAATGCAGAAAACTACAGAAGGGGGCGGAGACAAGACCAGTCCCCCTGCACAAGGGGAGAGAGCAGCAGTGAGCGGTCTTTATTACAGGAAGTCTCACACTGGATCACTGCACAGATCTGGGAGAAATGGGCAGGAGTCGGTCTGGAGAAGTGGGCATTCCTAGGCAGGCTGTTATTGCACAGGCAACGCCCACATGTGATGCTGAGCCTCCAAGAACTGCAATCCAATGAATGAAAGTGGGTGGGGCCAGGGACAGTCCGGCTGGGTAGGGAAAGACTAGATGATGCTGGATGTCCTCCAGCCAGGAAATGGGGCGGGGCTTTTTCTGACTTGCTGCAGCTTCTAATGCACATGGTGAGAAGCTCACAGTGTGCGGTGAAATCAGAGGGAGCTGCTACAATGGTGCAGGAGTGAAGGGGAGGCCGGAGGGAGGATTTGATTTTCTATCCCAGGTGGGGGAAGGGTGTAGTGCTTAACCCCCTGCATACTACATCACAGATGTATAGGTTGCCAGTGAACCCCATCTGTGACCCTGCCTTGGACCCCCACAATCCAATCCATTCAGCTATTCTGGTCCTTATGTTCCATATCTGGTGAATATAAAAGTGATTGTACAATCAGGTTGTAATGTGTGTGGGCAGCTTTGTCCGGATCTGCCTCAGACTTCCCCTAAGGTTCAGCCTCACACAGGACATCTAAGGACCCCCCATGTGTTGTCATTCTCCATGGGGAAGGTGGCCTAGATCTGACCTGAGTTGTGGAATCCCCTCCATCAGGAATCCACCAACAATTCCCCATCCAATCGCTGGGTCTGGAGGTGATTCCCAGGAAAGGTGTGGGGTGACCCCCTAGTGAAATGCGTCCAGAAGCGCTCAGACCCACCATGGCCTCTCCCTGCGTTTCCTCCAATCTGCTGATTTCTGGGTGAAGGTGACAGAAGTTTCACCCGCCTCATTCTGCAGCTGACCTTGTAGTGAAAGTGCAGTGGATTTTGGCACCGGGGTCGAAGCAAAAAGTTTCCGCACGCAATGATTTGTATTTGGTACAGAAGGGAATTTCCATTCCTCTGTGTATTCTCCAATAACATGAATTTCTTAATTAGAAAAAACATTTTGAGAATAACGCTACATTGTATGAGAATAATAAAGATACCCCGAGTAATAATGCAATAGTAATACAGGTATAATGTGTAATAATACAGAAACATTGTATAATAATAAAGGTACGTTGTGTAAAAATACAGATACTTTGTATACAGAAATATAATAATACAGGTGCAGTAATAGTGCTGCACAATGTAGGTACAACGTATAATAATAATAAATACGTTGTAAAATAATAATACAGCTACAATGTATAGTAATACCAAAATATTAATAATAATAATGGGGCACATTGTATAATAGTAGATCCATTGTATAATAATACAGATACATTGTTTGTTAATACCAAAACATTAATAATACAGGTACCATTTGTAATAATGGATACATTGTATAATAATTAATAATAATGCATGTACAATATTTAATAATAATAGATACATTGTAACATAATATAGTTACAATTTATGGCAATACCAAAATATTGTATAGTAATAATTGGGGTACATTGTATAATAGTAGATCCATTGTAAAATAATACAGATACATTGTAAAATAATACAGATACATTGTATGTTAATACCAAAACATTCTATAGTAATAATACAGGTACAACTTGTAATAATGAAAACATTGTATAATAATGAATAATAATGCAGGTACAATATTTAATAATAATCAATACTTGGTAAAATAATAATACAGGTAGACTGTATAATAATACCAAAATATTGTATAATAATAATACAGGTACATTGTATGTTAATACCAATACATTAATAATAACACAGGTACCATTTGTAATAATGTATACATTGTATAATAATAATAATAGATGCGTTGTAAAATAACACAGCTACAATGTATAGTAATACCAAAATATTGTATAATAATAATGGGGTACATTGTAAAATAGTAGATCCATTGTACAGTAATACAGATCCATTGTATAATAATACAGATCCATTGTATAATAATACAGATCCATTGTATAATAATACAGATCCATTGTATAATAACACAGATCCATTGTATAATAATACAGATCCATTGTATAATAATACAGATCCATTGTATAATAACACAGATCCATTGTATAATAATACAGATCCATTGTATAATAATACAGATCCATTGTATAATAATACAGATCCATTGTATAATAATACAGATCCATTGTATAATAACACAGATCCATTGTATAGTAATACAGATCCATTGTACAGTAATACAGATCCATTGTATAATAATACAGATCCATTGTATAATAATACAGATCCATTGTATAGTAATACAGATCCATTGTATAATAATACAGATCCATTGTATAGTAATACAGATCCATTGTATAATAATACAGATCCATTGTATAATAATACAGATCCATTGTATAATAATACAGATCCATTGTATAATAATACAGATCCATTGTATAATAATACAGATCCATTGTATAATAACACAGATCCATTGTATAATAACACAGATCCATTGTATAATAATACAGATCCATTGTATAGTAATACAGATCCATTGTATAATAATACAGATCCATTGTATAGTAATACAGATCCATTGTACAGTAATACAGATCCATTGTATAATAATACAGATCCATTGTATAATAATACAGATCCATTGTATAATAATACAGATCCATTGTATAGTAATACAGATCCATTGTATAATAATACAGATCCATTGTATAATAATACAGATCCATTGTACAGTAATACAGATCCTTTGTATAATAATACAGATCCATTGTATAATAATACAGATCCACTGTATAGTAATACAGATCCATTGTATAATAACACAGATCCATTGTATAATAATACAGATCCATTGTATAATAATACAGATCCATTGTATAATAATACAGATCCATTGTATAATAATACAGATCCTTTGTATAATAATAGAGATCCATTGTATAATAATACAGATCCACTGTATAGTAATACAGATCCATTGTATAATAACACAGATCCATTGTATAATAATACAGATCCATTGTATAATAATACAGATCCTTTGTATAATAATACAGATCCATTGTATAATAATACAGATCCACTGTATAGTAATACAGATCCATTGTATAGTAATACAGATCCATTGTATAATAATACAGATCCATTGTATAATAACACAGATCCATTGTATAATAATACAGATCCTTTGTATAATAATACAGATCCATTGTATAGTAATACAGATCCATTGTATAATAATACAGATCCATTGTATAATAATACAGATCCATTGTATAATAATACAGATCCATTGTATAATAATACAGATCCATTGTATAATAATACAGATCCGTTGTATAATACAGATCCATTGTATAGTAATACAGATCGGTTGTATAAGAATACAGATCCATTGTATAATAATACAGATCCATTGTATAAGAATACAGATCCATTGTATAATAATACAGATCCATTGTATAATAATACAGATCCATTGTATAAGAATACAGATCCATTGTATAATAATACAGATCCATTGTATAATAATACAGATCCATTGTACAATACAGATCCATTGTATAGTAATACAGATCCATTGTATAATAATACAGATCCATTGTATAATAATACAGATCCATTGTATAGTAATACAGATCCATTGTATAGTAATACAGATCCATTGTATAATAATACAGATCCATTGTATAGTAATACAGATCCATTGTATAATAATACAGATCCATTGTATAATAATACAGATCCATTGTATAGTAATACAGATCCATTGTATAGTAATACAGATCCATTGTATAGTAATACAGATCCATTGTATAATAACACAGATCCATTGTATAATAATACAGATCCATTGTATAATAATACAGATCCATTGTATAATAATACAGATCCATTGTATAATAATACAGATCCATTGTATAGTAATACAGATCCATTGTAGGTTAATACCAAAACATTCTATAATAATAATACAGGTACAATTTGTAATAAAGGATACATTGTATAATCAATAATAATGCAGGTACAATATATAATAATAAATAAGTTGTAAAATAACAATACAGGTACAATGTATAGGAATACCAAAATATTGTATAATAGTGGATCCATTGTATAATAATAGGGGTACATTGTATGTTAATACCAAAACATTAATAATAATACAGGTACCCTTTGTAATAATGGATAAATTGTATAATAATAATGCAGGTACATTGTATAGTAATACTGAAACACTGTATAATAATATTACAGGTAGAGTGCACAATAATAGATGCATGGTATAAAATGAATACAATTCCAATGTGATAATAATTGCACTGTATAATGAGGACAAATAATCGTATAATAATAATACAATTGTGTAATAATGCAGGCACATTGCATAGGAATCCAGAGCTCATTGTATAATAATAATACAGATACAATGAGTAATAATCGATACGCAGGGGGAGATTTACTAAAACTGGAGAGTGCAAAATCCGGTGCAGCCGTGCATGGGAGCCAATCAGCTTCCAGGCTTTTTTTTGTCAAAGGTAAATTGAAGAAGCTGAAGGTAGAAGCTGATTGGCTCCCATGCACGGCTGCACCGGATTTTGCACTCTCTGGTCATAGCAAGGTTCACACAGGGCGATCCGTCTTCAGGGGAATTTTGCTAGGCGACTTTCAGTGCGACTTACAACACGACTTATGCCAGGCGACTTTGCCTGTGGCCAATCAGAAGGGAGGGAGGGGCTGCCCAAAATAAATTATATTATTTTCACTGTAAAATCGCTTGCATTAAGATGGGGATCCGACTTGGAGGCGACTTCCATTGAATTCTATGGGCACAAGTCGGATAGAAGTCGCCTTGAAGTACAGGAAACTTTTTCTGAAGTCGGAGCGACTTTCAATGGAATTTCACTTGTCAAGCGACTTGAGTCGCCGCGGTGTGATCCGACTCTAAATCAACCCCATAGCAGAACAATAATACAGATAGATTGTATAATTAAGAGTTACATAACAGAGAAAGAAACAAATGGTTGCTTGGCTTCCTCTCACATCGCACCGAGGAAATGATACATGAGAGACATTTATCTGTCCAGCCACTCCTGAGATTTATATAGCTCTGTCACACAGCACAGCCCTGTCTTACAGGATAGGAGATCTGATTTTTCTCTGCTGTAGCTGATAGATATTTACAGGTCTTACCCCTCCCCTAGCCTCTGACTAGACAGCAAAAGGAGACGCAGCACAGCGATGAGCTCATCTGTCTGTCACTCTGCTCTCTCCACCTATCAGCGTGCTCTTCATCAGTGCATGAACTGATTGGCTCCTTGTGCTGCTTTTTCCACTCCCAGTCTAAGCCCTGCTGTACAGATTATGATACCAGGTCACATTCAGGAATTTACACTGAGCTTAATGAATTAATTAGTATATATCTATATATATATAGTGTGTTTTAACATTAAATATTGCGGATTCTATAAAAAGAGGCTGTGAGCCTGTGGTGTCTGGGAATCGGGGGGCCCCTCGCTTACATCTGCTTTGTGTTATTTTCCTGTCCTCTATTTCCTCCCTGTGAACCGTTTTTGCAGACCTCCCCTCCTCCAACATGCTGAGAGTTGTAGTCCTGGCTGCGTTCGGTCGCCGGGCGCTGTGTTGCGGTTGGGAGATGTCCAGGAAGCAGATGTCTCATCCCAGATGTGAGTGTCTGGTGGCCTGGAAGTGACCCACCTGAGCTCACTGTTATCTGTCCCCCGCCACCTGCAGACAGGCTCATCCTCCTGCCGGCCCCCGGGGGCCACACTTCCCAGAATTGATAACGACCTGGACGCTGCCCACTGAGGGTTGATAATGGACGCTCTTCTGCCGGACTGAGTCTCCGCGATCTGCGATCCTCTCTGCGTTCCTCTCTGCGATCTGCGTTCCTCTCTGCGATCTGCGTTCCTCTCTGCTATGGAGCATGTGACAGAACTAAGACACAATGTAATAATGAAAGCTGCGGGTCACTCGCATGATTGTTCCGATTCCACTGCGGGGCGTCAGATGTGATCATCGGAACACAAATTTCATACAATTTCCCAATTCTTCATCTTCTGTCCTTGAGCTCCTGTCAGTGACTTTGCCTAGGCTGTGATGATGGCATCAGTCTGCTGCAGGCAGGAGGAAGCATTTCCTCAGTCTCCTCTCCACACTGACACAGTACTCAGCATGCTATTCTATCTGGCGACAGGTCCACTTTTGGGATTTAGATTCTTTCCCAGCTGTGCTCCAGTTCAGGGGTCTCCAAACTGTGGCCCTTTGCTTGATTTTATTCGGCCTATAGGGAACTATTCCCCTCACTGACCCCAACGACGGGGCGCTATTCCTCCCACTGACCCCAACGACGGGGCGCTATTCCTCCCACTGACCCCAACGACGGGGCGCTATTCCTCCCACTGACCCCAACGACGGGGCGCTATTCCTCCCACTGACCCCCAACGACGGGGCGCTATTCCTCCCACTGACCCCCAACGACGGGGCGCTATTCCTCCCACTGACCCCCAACGACGGGGCGCTATTCCTCCCACTGACCCCAACGAGGGGGTGCTAAGGGGGCTTCCATCAATTACAGATCAATACATCTGGAAATGGATAATATGTTGCAGTTAATATTATGGTGAAGTGTTGTGATCTTTCTGGAATTGAGCAGGTGCGGCCCTTTAGACACAATGTGGCCCCCTGAAGGTTTGTCACCCCGTTGGGCGCTGACTTTCACTAAAGTTTGACCTTTCACCTCTAGAGACCTGATTGTCACAGATGCAGGGGACATGTGGCCCCTCCCTGGGGGACATCAGAATGGAACTTGTATTTCAGGTCATGGGACGGGTTCCTCCACATTCCTCCTGGCTTCCAGTAAAAATCTTCTATGTCCGTGACCCTGGAGAAGTCCTCATTCATCTGCAGTGCCTGCTGGGAGCCTTTATTCTGACAACCTTTCCTGGTATCCGCGTCCTCCCACGTCCTCCCACGTCCTCCCGTGTCCTCCCGCGTCCTCCCGCGTCCTCCCGTGTCCTCCCACCAGGTGTCTCACTCTCCAGGAAAGTGATGATCAGAGATCAATAGGAAGTATCGATCAGTCACCAAATCCGTCTCCGTACAATCCTGGCGGCACATCCTAAATCTCCCATCCTAATGACATCTCCCCCTGCTGGCGGATTCCATATTACCTGATAATGGGGGCTGCAGTTGGATTTTGAGACCCTTACAGGTCGGCCATCTTTTCCCATTATGCGCTCCATTCTGCAGACTCGGAATGACGACATATATCTGATATATAAAATATAGCATGAGTGCCACATCCATGGTCCAGAAGGATATTTTACTGAGTGGTCAGTGGTAAGAAAAATCCAACACGTTTCTGGGGGGTCACACCCCCCTTCATCAGAATATGAATTAAGCGGTGCCTGGACGAGAGCAGTTTGAAAATATTGATCTCAAATGAAGACGTAACATTAGCAGGTTGTGCAAATACTAACTTTTAATAGGAGATTCATAAATATTTTCAAACCGCTCTTGTCTGGGCATTGTTGAATTCCTATTCTGATGAAGGGGATGTGACCCCCCCCCCCCAGAAATCTGTTGGACTTTTCATACAATAAAATAACTGTGATAGATAAAGTCCAGAAGGATATTTTACTGAATGATCAGCAGTATGAAAAAGCCAACGTGTTTCCGGGGGTCACACCCTCTTCATCAGAATAGGAATTCAGCGATTCCCGGACTGAGAGCGCTTTGAAAATATTGATCTGATATGAAGATCTAATATTAGCAGGTTGTGCCAACGCTAACTTTTAAGATGGCGGTCTTGTATATAAAGATCCCCAGAGCAAATCTGACGGCAGCCCCCCAATGTCGGGTGATATGAAAGTTGCCAGCGCAGGAGACGTCCTTAATACAGAAGGTTTTTGATCTGCCGAAGTGGTGAAGATGGATATTTTATTCAATCATCAACAGTATGAAAAATCCAACACGTTTCTGGGGGGTCACATCCCCTTCATCAGAATTGATTTCAGCATTTTTACAGATCTGATATGAAAAGTTAGCACTCTCATCCATGACTCTTTTGCACAATTATCTCTGTGATGTCATCGCTGAAAGTAGAAATGATCAAAAAAAAGTAAATTAAAAAAATCACTCATTTGCGGCGTGATTCCTTATCGGACAGATAGAGGCTGTGGCCCGTCTGCTGCCATTTTGGTAACATTTATTTAAATATTATTGTAACTCCATACACCCCGGGAGGGGCCGGTTTCCTTATTTATTTTTCCAATGATGAGCGATCGCCGTTTGGCGCCATTTCCATGCCGCGCACACCTGCCTTCCCCTCTGGGCAATCGCTGTGGCTGCAGATTTACAGGGAGAAGAATGGAGTTTTTTTTTTCTGTTTATAATTCACTATCTGTCTCATTTTGTGCGGCGATGAGGTCACAGTGATGTCACAGGAAGCGCGGGTCAGCGGATTCGTATAAAATGCGTGATTTTGTTTTCACAGCCATGACACCAGAGTGGGGAAAATATTTCTTATTTTCTCGACAGCATTTGGATTGAATAGAGAGGAGATAAGCAGAGTAAATACGGCGCCTAATCCTGAGCCGCGTACAGCCTGAGTCACCCGGCAACGCGCCAAGATCGCCCCTACGCCGCCCAGTGTTGGACCTGATGGAAGAGCTTCTGTACAGATGCCCCTAAGAGCCCCAAACTCACATGTGATGCCCCCGAGGGCCCCAAACTCACATGTGATGCCCCCGAGGGCCCCAAACTCACATGTGATGCCCCCGAGGGCCCCAAACTCACATGTGATGCCCCTGAGGGCCCCATACTCACATGTGATGCCCCCGAGGGCCCCAAACTCACATGTGATGCCCCCGAGGGCCCCAAACTCACATGTGATGCCCCGTAGGGGCCCCAAACTCACATGTGATGCCCCCGAGGGCCCCAAACTCACGTGATGCCCCCGAGGGCCCCAAACTCACATGTGATGCCCCAGAGGGCCCCAAACTCACATGTGATGCCCCGTAGGGGCCCCAAACTCACATGTGATGCCCCGTAGGGGCCCCAAACTCACATGTGATGCCCCGGAGGGCCCCAAACTCATGTGATGCCCCGTAGGGGCCCCAAACTCACATGTGATGCCCTGGAGGGCCCCAAACTCACATGTGATGCCCTGGAGGGCCCCAAACTCACATGTGATGCCCTGGAGGGCCCCACACTCACATGTGATGCCCTGGAGGGCCCCAAACTCACATGTGATGCCCTGGAGGGCCCCAAACTCACATCTCATGCCCTGGAGGGCCCCAAACTCACATGTGATGCCCCGGAGGGCCCCAAACTCACATGTGATACCCCGGAGGGCCCCAAACTCACATCTCATGCCCTGGAGGGCCCAAACTCACATCTCATGCCCTGGAGGGCCCAAACTCACATCTCATGCCCTGAAGGGCCCCAATCTCATATCTCATGCCCTGGACGGCCCCACTCGCATGCGATGCCCCAGAGGACCCCAAACTCGCATGCGATGCCCCGGAGGACCCCAAACTCACATGCGATGCCCCGGGGGGCCCCAAACTCACATACGATGCCCCGGAGGCCCCAAACTCACATGCGATGCCCCGGGGGGCCCCAAATTCACATGCGATGCCCCGGGGGGCCCCAAAATCACATGCGATGCTTCGGGGGGACCCATACTCACATGTGATGCCCCTAAGAGCCCCAAACTCACATGTGATGCCCCGGAGGGCCCCAAAAACTCATGTGATGCCCCGTAGGGGCCCCAAACTCACATGTGATGCCCCAGAGGGCCCCAAACTCACATCTCATGCCCCAGAGGGCCCCAAACTCACATCTCATGCCCTGGAGGGCCCCAAACTCACATGTGATGCCCCGGAGGGCCCCAAACTCACATGTGATGCCCCGGAGGGCCCCAAACTCACATGTGATGCCCCGGAGGGCCCCAAACTCACATGTGATGCCCCGGAGGGCCCCAAACTCACATGTGATGACCCGGAGGGCCCCAAACTCACATGCGATGCCCCGGGGGGCCCCAAACTCACATGCGATGCCCCCGGGGGGCCCCAAGCTCACATTCGATGCCCTGGGGGGCCCCAAGCTCACATGCGATGCCCGGGAGAGCCCCAAACTCACATGCGATGCCCGGGAGAGCCCCAAACTCACATGCGATGCCCGGAAGGGCCCCAAACTCACATGTGATACCCCGGAGGGCCCCAAACTCACATCTCATGCCCTGGAGGGCCCAAACTCACATCTCATGCCCTGGAGGGCCCAAACTCACATCTCATGCCCTGAAGGGCCCCAAACTCACATCTCATGCCCTGGAGGGCCCCAAACTCGCATGCGATGCCCCGGAGGACCCCAAACTCGCATGCGATGCCCCGGAGGACCCCAAACTCACATGCGATGCCCCGGGGGGCCCCAAACTCACATACGATGCCCCGGGGGCCCCAAACTCACATGCGATGCCCCGGGGGGCCCCAAACCACATGCGATGCCCCGGGGGGCCCCAAACTCACATGCGATGCCCCGGGGGGCCCCAAACTCACATACGATGCCCCGGGGGGCCCCAAACTCACATGCGATGCCCCAGGGGGCCCCAAACTCACTTGCGATGCCCCGGGGGGCCCCAAACTCACATGCGATGCCCCTGGGGGACCCATACTCACATGTGATGCCCCTAAGAGCCCCAAACTCACATGTGATGCCCCAGAGGGCCCCAAACTCATATGTGATGCCCCGGAGGGCCCCAAACTCACATCTCATGCCCCGGAGGGCACCAAACTCACATGTGATGCCCCGGAGGCCCCCAAACTCACATGTGATGCCCCGGAGGGCCCCAAACTCACATATGATGCCCCGGAGGGCCCCAAACTCACATGTGATGCCCCGGAGGGCCCCAAACTCACATGTGATGCCCCGGAGGGCCCCAAGCTCACATGCGATGCCCGGGAGGGCCCCAAGCTCACATGCGATGCCCTGGAGGGCCCCAAGCTCACATGCGATGCCCTGGAGGGCCCCAAGCTCACATGCGATGCCCGGGAGGGCCCCAAACTCACATGCGATGCCCGGGAGGGCCCCAAACTCACATGCGATGCCCCACAGGGCACCAAACTCACATGCGATGCCCCGAAGGGCCCCAAACTCACATGTGATGCTCTGGGGGGACCCAAATTGACATGTGATGCCGCTGAACACTGCCCCTGCCTGCAACGACTGGAAATATCTGCAGTTGCTTAAAGCTAAACTTCAGGCAGATATAAAAGACTAATTATATTACGTCATTAACTTTCTTTTTTTTAAATCAGCTTTTGCTGCAATATTCGCCTTCAATCCAAAGCTGCCCCTGTAGTACTTCTTTTCAGCCACTAGATGTCTTCAGTCTGATATCCGGTCTCCTCTGAGCTCAGGCTGTCAAAGTACCTGAATGTGACCTGGTACCCTCCCCTTGCAGTGCCTGTACAGCAGAGCTCAGACTGGGGGGAGGGAGAAGCAGCACAACGAGCTACTCCGTTAATGTGCTGAGGCATGCTGATAGGAGGAGAGAGCAGACTGCTGTGCAGTGGCGCTTATCTGTCTGCTGTGGGTTCATAATAGCCTGAACTCAGCAGAAGCAGGTGAATGAGCACCGTTGCACAGTACTCTGCTCTCTCCTCCTATCAGCATGCTCATTGTCAGCACATGAAGTGATTGGCTCATTGTGCTGCTTCTCCCTGCTGTAAAGGGACTGCAAGGGGAAGGCACCAGGTCTTATTCAGGTACTTGCACAGGCTGAGATGGTGAATGATGCAGGGATGTCAGACTGATTACACCTAGTGGCAGAAAAGAAGTTCCTGCGGAGGACAGCTTTGGATTGAAGGAGAATATTGCAGCAAACATTTTTATGAGCAATTTGTTATCTGTTTTATTTTTGGCTGGATTTTTGCTGAAAAGGACATCTCTAGCCAAACGACTAAATACACAAGTAATGCACATAGCCCTTGTAACTCCGCCCATCAACATGAGATAGATGCTGATAGGAGGAGAGAGCAAAGTGACCGAGGTACTGATGTAGTCTGCTGGGTGAGGAAGCTGGTAAATTAAGCTGGGCATCAGACTGGGGACACCTAGTGCCAGAAAAGAAGTACTGCGGGTGGGGCAAATTGCAGCAAAAGCTGAGTTTTTATCTTTTTAATGAGCTATTTATTAATTTATTTTTGGCTGGATTTATGCTGAAAAGAACATCTCTAGCCAAACGGCTAAACGCACAAGCAACGCACATATCCTTGTAACTCCGCCCCAAAACCATATACAAGAGGGTGACAACACTGTCCATTCCTTACAATTCTGTGGACTGCACTGCTACTTTCTGGTGACACCGCTGGGCTGGGGGTTCAGATCTGTTCTTGTAGACTCATAGGGCCCATTCACACCATGGCGTGCAATGCAATAAACAGCCCAATGAGCTGCAGCATTCCTGTAACGCCCAGCACACCATTCATTGTACCATGGCTTTGTGGGTGTGTTGTGGCCAGGGCTGGCGCTACCATGGGTCTCAGTGGGTCCATTGGACCCAGGCAGAACTTTGAGAGGGGCAGCAAATTGAACCACAGCCGCCTCTCCTTCTCTTCTATTTACCCAGCAAATTGATCACCAAGATTTTTTTTCCAGTAGTTTTGTGTGTCATGATGAAAACTGCCCCTGGGCCGTTCCACCTGCCCCTATACTGCCCTAGCCTTTTTATATACTGCCCTAGCCTTTCTATATACTACCCTACCCTGTCCATATACTACCCTAGCCAGTCCATATACTACCCTAGCCTGTCCATATACTGCCCTAGCCTGTCCATATACTACCCTAGCCTGTCCATATACTACCCTAGCCTGTCTATATACTACCCTAGCCTGTCCATATACTACCCTAGCCTGTCCATATACTACCCTAGCCTGTCCATATACTACCCTAGCCTGTCTATATGCTACCCTAGGCTGTCCATATACTACCATAGCCTGTCCATATACTACCATAGCCTGTCCATATACTACCCTAGCCTGTCTATATACTACCCTAGCCTGTCTATATACTACCCTAGCCTGTCCATATACTACCCTAGGCTGTCCATATACTACCCTAGCCTGTCCATATACTGCCCTAGCCTGTCCCTATACTACCATAGCCTGTCCCTATACTACCCTAGCCTGTCCCTATACTACCCCATCATATACCTGTCCGATCCCATCATATACCTGTCCGA
>BLSH010144350.1:324912-335949 GCA_018402905.1 Glandirana rugosa | reverse complement strand
TGGGGGAGGGGACATTAGAGTGTAAGCTCCTCTGGTACAGAGACTGATGTGACTGTGGGGGAGGGGACATTAGAGTGTAAGCTCCTCTGGTACAGAGACTGATGTGACTGTGGGGGAGAGGACATTAGACTGCAAGCTCCTCTGGTACAGAGACTGATGTGACTGTGGGGGAGGGGACATTAGAGTGTAAGCTCCTCTGGTACAGAGACTGATGTGACTGTGGGGGAGGGGACATTAGAGTGTAAGCTCCTCTGGTACAGAGACTGATGTGACTGTGAGGGAGGGGGCATTAGAGTGTAAGCTCCTCTGGTACAGAGACTGATGTGATTGGCTCAGTGATCTCTGTACAGCACTGCGGTATATGTCAGAGCTATAGAAATGTATAATAGACTATGGTGGGGGGTGTATTTGATCACTTTGTACTTGTAGTTCCCCAGGCTCTGGCTGCCTGTGATTGGCTGGGAAGTCCTGTAGCTGAGCTCTATTGATCCTGTCTCCTCACACTGTGCTCAGTATTGATCTGTGTGATTTGCCAATTTCTGTAGATTAGGGGTTAATGACGAGCGTCAGTGGAAAGCATTGATTGGCAGCCTGCGTGTCCCTTGGCCGGTCTGATGAGGGCCCCAGGCTTGGCTCCGATACCAGCAGCTTATCAGGGCCTTTGTTTGCATGGAGAGGGGAATCGCTATCAGCAAGCGGTCACCCCTTCAATGTCATAAGAAGAATGAACTTTCCGCCTGTACCGATAATTGGCCTGAAACCTAAACTGTATGAAATGCGGTTCCTGAACCGGCCAACCAGGCGAGTGCCTGAGAAGAGCACCGACCATTTCTGTCTCATATAATTCTGATATATAGAAGACGCCCGCAGAGCGCCACATGTGACCTTCTTATCTTCTTTCTTCCAGATGCTTTTTCCGTCACGGGAGAAAACGGCGGCAAGACCGACTCCGTGGCCAACCTGCAGCCGCAGTCCTCTCTGAACTCCATCTCCAGCTCGCCGGGGCCCAAACGCTCCACCAACACCCTGAAGAAGTGGCTGACCAGCCCCGTCAGGCGGCTGAACAGCGGCAAGGCCGAGAGCAACATCAAGAAGCAGAAGAAGAGAGAGGGGCGCAACCTGAGCTCCCCGCGGGCCAACGACGACACCACCCCACAGGGCGACAGCGCTGACGAGGTGCGACCACACTTTTTTTTTTTCTTTTTACATTACAACTTATAAAGAACCTTAGAAAAAAAAGCTACATACATAAATGAAATAATTTTATATAATATATATACCTTATATATATATATACACAGGACTGTCTTTAACATAGGGCAAAAGGGGCAGCTGCCCCGGGCCCAGTCACCATTGTGGGGCCCAAAGCAGTTGCCCCTTGAACCCCGCCTACAAATAGTTGAAGAGTAGATTCGGGAGGGCCCAAGAAAATGTTTGCCCAGGTTCCAATAAATATTAAAGAAGGCCCTGTGTGTGTGTGTGTGTATGTGTGTGTATATATATATACAGTGAAAGGAGAAGCAGCAGACTGATCATCTGATGAGCTCATCTCTCTGTCACTCTGCTGTCTCCTCCAATCAGTGGGCATCTTGTGAGCACTGCAGTTTGCACCTTGTGCTTCTTTTCCCTCCCCTGCCGATCCTTGCTGGAAGCTCACCTCATTGGCTCCATGTGCTGCTTCTCCCTCCCCCAGTCTGAGCTCTGCTGTACAGAGGCTACAATGCTCTGGTTTCAAGTCAGTTGGTGGGTGGCACAGAAAATTTTCCCGGCTTCGTTGTCACCGTCTTTATTTTTTTCAGAAGGGCAAGAAAGGTTGGGACGAGGACGCGGATGACGACTCGCACACTCCGCTACCGCCGCCCATGAAGATCTTCGACAACGAGCCGGTGCCGGTGCCGGACGACAAGGTACTGAGATTGGATGATCCCAATTTTACTGTTGAATGAGCCATCTAACGTGTTTCTGTGTGAAGCTAGCCACACAGATTACAATCTGATTGTACAATTCTATCCCGCCTGCAGTTTGTAGAATACAAAGAAGGGATCCACCAATACCATTTTTTTTACGAGTACCGATACTTTTTTTTTAGTACTCGCCGATACCAATTACCGATCACTAATTTAAATGGAGAAGGAGAATAAGGAGTTAATTAAGGGTTAATTAGGGGTTAAACAAAGGAACATTTAATAATAAAAAATCATTTTTACTTGACAGGTTGCTTTAAAACTGACTTCATCTGTAGATGAAAGTTCATCTCATTGATCTGCAGAGGAATAAACAGAAAGATGCAAAAAAAAAAAAAGAAACAATGTTTCTTTTTATCTTTCTGTTTCAGGGGCTGAGCAATGTTGATAAACATTGCCCAGCTGCTTTTTTTTTGGCAGCTCCAATTGCCGGTACTTTACACTTCAGTTGTCAACAGGGGAACCCCACTGAAAGCTGGATGAGTCATGGGTTGTTAAGGACACGGCGGCCCCGCTCCTTAACAACCGGTAATTTCCGTCTTTTTTTTTTCTTTCACATTATAGCTGTCAGTGGGGGGAATCCCGCTGACAGCTGAAAATACTGAGCCTGAAACTATCGGTTTCAGGTATCTGGAGCATTTGCATGAGTATCTGCACTCGTGCAAACGCTTAGTATTGGTGCAACCCTAAAACATAGTTGTTGGCAGATTATACAATCAGATTGTACATCATTGCAAGGTGTATGGCCAGCATAACACCCCCCCCCCCCAATCACCTCTACTGCTGACGCCATCTGCCACCTGTTCAAAGAACAGATCAAAAAATAACAAAGGATTCCCCCTCTAGAAACATTGTTTCCCTGTCCTGAAGGATAAAGGTTTTCATGCTATCAATCACTGTATTGATATTTTCCTCTGTCTGTTTCCCCTGCATAGGGTAGGTAGGCAGGCAGTTCAAGCAGATCAATATTCAGAATGGTAATAGAAACGGCTCACTGATTATTGGGTTACCACTCCCATTCACTGTTAATAAACTAGTGCTGCTGGTTTGTAAATGGCTTTTATATAGGGATGGTGGAGGGCAGAGTCAAGGCTGCAGGTAACAAGTTTGTGCTTCTTATCTTATCCTTGATCATTAAGATACGGATACACGGGATGAGAGAAAAATCAGTCAATTACCCCAACTGCACTTAGGCAGGCCAAAGACGAGTCGAAAACAGAATGAAAATTCTTGGTCGTTAATTTTGCGCATCATTAGTGTGCCAGCTGTAAAAAAACAAATCTATTGGTGGCAGAATCGTATGCACTAGGGTTTCACAGATACTAAACATTTACCCAAGTATTTGTGAAAATGCACGGATACCTTTTTGTGGTGTGATTTGCTTCCATACAAAATGAATGGGCTCACATCGCACTGCATAGAATCGCATGCGATTTGAACAAAAATGTGCTGTGATTTCCTTTCCGCATCAAATGCGGTTTCCCACACTGCTCCCGTGTGAACCCAGGCTTGGCACAGTGATTTCACCCTGGGTTCACACAACGCATTTCTGTTTAAAATCGCATGCGATTCTTTGAAGTCCGTTTTGAGCCCATTCGTTTCGTATGGGCTCAAATTGTGCTGCAAAGGTATCGGTACTCGTAATTGCCTGCAAAAAACTGTATCGCCTAGTATGCGCCATTTTCGATTGAGAGAACATTCAATTTTCATCTTGTCTATGGCCGGTTTAACCGTGTAGATGGAGGAATCTCCAGCCCTGTGGCTGCCCAAATACAGCGGCACTGCCGAACGGTGACTTCATCGAATAGTTTTTTTTTTTTGCTCATTTTGATTTTTTTGTTTATTTGATTTGTTTATTAAATACATTCATTATTATTTATTTTTTTAATAATATTTGTATTCTATTTTATTTTTGTTTATTATTTATTTATTCTATTTTTTTTTATATAATATTTGTATGCTATTTTATTTTTTATTTTTGTTTATTATTTATTTATTCTATTTTATTTTTTTTATAATATTTGTATGCTATTTTATTTTTTATTTTTGTTTATTATTTATTCTATTTTATTTTATATGTTTTATATTATTTGTATTCTTTTTTATTTTTGTTTATTATAATATTTATTTATTCTATTTTATTTTATATTTTTTCATAATATTTGTATTATATTTTATTTTTTATTTCTGTTTATTATATTATTTACTATATTTTTTTTTACATTTTTGCTTCTTAAATGTATTATTTTATTTATTACGGTATATGTTTATCGAATGAATATTATAGTGCGGTGGCTTTTGGCACCTTTAGTACACCTGAAGAACCAATATATAAAAGCTGGCGTTTCCTTTTTAAGGGCCGGTTCACAGGACAATCTCTGCGTCCCGGGTGCGATTCTGCATGCGTGTTTTTTGATGCACTCCGGTGTGTTTTTTCCCCTCTTAATTATTTTTTTACTCCATTCATAATGTGCGTTACAAATGAAAAATTGTGTGGGCCCCTTGGGCTTTGAGGGGTTCTAGTCGTGCCGGACGGGGAAGGCGCTCGCCTCGGCTCCAGAGGTCTTCATGTAGTAAAAGAAGTGTCTTGTGAGCCGCACATCGAAGCAAACCTGCTGTAATGTGGTAACCTTAGCCTGGTCTACAACCAGGCCACGCCCCCAACATGTTTCGCTCCGCCCTCAGTAGACAGAGCGAAACGCGTTGGTGCCGGGCCTTGTTGGAGCCCAGGCTAAGGTTACCACATTACATCGGATTTGCTTCGATGTGCGGCTCACGAGACACTTCTTTTACTACCTGTGTATTCCAGTGCGTTTTTGATGCGTTTTGCTGCATTCCAGATTAAATAAAATGCAGCGTGTTCTACCTTGGCTGCAGCGGAGTGGCGTGAACTAGGGGCCATTGGATTACATGAAAAACACAGTGCATGCGTTTTGGATGCAGAATAAAAACGCACTGGACTGCATTTGTTGTGAAGCGGCCCTAAGGTCCGGAGACCCCTCTGGTGGGGGGGATTTGGTTGTCCTCTTCTGGAATGTTCTGCCGGGACCACAGACACCGGCGAGGTTACCGGAGGCCTTTATAAATGCTGAGCCCATGGAAAGCGGAATCTGCGGCCTGACTCACCGGCTGTGTGCAGAGCTCAGCCTCGGATTGATAAGAATTCTCTGAAGTCGCCTCCCCTGCAATCAAAGGGCAGCAGAATAAATAATAGAAAATCTGCACCCCAAAACTAAATAAAATGATTATTATTATTAATCAGGATTTCTACCGCACCTGCAGTGTGCACAGCGCTTTACAATATACAGGGAACCTCCCATAACATCGCAACAATGTTACTCCACATTAATGTCATTGTCCAATTATCTGCGTCCATCCATAGACATAACAATGTAACCAATCCGAGGACAGAGTCCCTCGTCCATTATGTAATGTATTGTTATGTTTATAAATGGACACTGCTTATGGGTGGACACTGCTTATGGGTGGACGCTGCTTATGGGTGGACGCTGCTTATGGGTGGACGCTGTTTATGGGTGGACGCTGCTTATGGGTGGACGCTGTTTATGGATGGACGCTGTTTATGGATGGACGCTGCTTATGGATGGACGCTGCTTATGGGTGGACGCTGCTTATGGGTGGACGCTGCTTATGGGTGGTCGCTGTTTATGAATGGAGGCTGTTTATGGATGGACGCTGCTTATGGATGGACGCTGCTTATGGGTGGACGCTGCTTATGGGTGGACGCTGCTTATGGGTGGACGCTGTTTATGAGTGGTCGCTGTTTATGGATGGAGGCTGTTTATGGATGGACGCTGTTTATGGATGGAGGCTGTTTATGGATGGAGGCTGTTTATGGATGGAGGCTGTTTATGGATGGACGCTGTTTATGGATGGAGGCTGTTTATGGATGGAGGCTGTTTATGGATGGAGGCTGTTTATGGATGGAGGCTGTTTATGGATGGAGGCTGTTTATGGGTGGAGGCTGTTTATGGATGGAGGCTGTTTATGGGTGGAGGCTGTTTATGGGTGGTCGCTGTTTATGGATGGACGCTGTTTATGGGTGGAGGCTGTTTATGAGTGGTCGCTGTTTATGGATGGAGGCTGTTTATGGATGGACGCTGTTTATGGGTGGAGGCTGTTTATGAATGGAGGCTGTTTATGGATGGAGGCTGTTTATGGATGGAGGCTGTTTATGGATGGAGGCTGTTTATGGGTGGAGGCTGTTTATGGGTGGTCGCTGTTTATGAATGGAGGCTGTTTATGGATGGAGGCTGTTTATGGGTGGTCGCTGTTTATGGGTGGAGGCTGTTTATGGGTGGAGGCTGTTTATGGGTGGAGGCTGTTTATGGGTGGACGCTGTTTATGGGTGGAGGCTGTTTATGGATGGAGGCTGTTTATGGGTGGAGGCTGTTTATGGGTGGAGGCTGTTTATGGGTGGACGCTGTTTATGGGTGGTCGCTGTTTATGAATGGAGGCTGTTTATGGATGGACGCTGTTTATGGGTGGTCGCTGTTTATGGGTGGAGGCTGTTTATGGGTGGAGGCTGTTTATGGGTGGAGGCTGTTTATGGGTGGAGGCTGTTTATGGGTGGAGGCTGTTTATGGGTGGAGGCTGTTTATGGGTGGTCGCTGTTTATGGATGGACGCTGTTTATGAATGGAGGCTGTTTATGGATGGAGGCTGTTTATGGATGGAGGCTGTTTATGGATGGAGGCTGTTTATGGATGGAGGCTGTTTATGGATGGAGGCTGTTTGTGGATGGAGGCTGTTTATGGGTGGAGGCTGTTTATGGGTGGTCGCTGTTTATGAATGGAGGCTGTTTATGGATGGAGGCTGTTTATGGGTGGTCGCTGTTTATGGGTGGAGGCTGTTTATGGGTGGAGGCTGTTTATGGGTGGAGGCTGTTTATGGGTGGACGCTGTTTATGAATGGAGGCTGTTTATGGGTGGAGGCTGTTTATGGGTGGAGGCTGTTTATGGGTGGAGGCTGTTTATGGGTGGAGGCTGTTTATGGGTGGAGGCTGTTTATGGGTGGGCTGTGTTTATGGATGGGCCGTGTTTATGGATGGGCCGTGTTTATGGATGGGCCGTGTTTATGGATGGGCTGTGTTTATGGATGGACGCTGTTTATGGATGGGCTGTGTTTATGGATGGACGCTGTTTATGGATGGGCTGTGTTTATGGATGGGCTGTGTTTATGGATGGGCTGTGTTTATGGATTATGTTTATGGTTGAATACAGTTCATGAATGGACCCTGTTTTGGATTATTCTGTTTATGAATGGACTTGGTTTATGAATGGGCTGTGTTTATGGATGGGCTGTGTTTATGGATGGACGCTGTTTATGGATGGGCCGTGTTTATGGATGGACGCTGTTTATGGATGGGCTGTGTTTATGGATGGGCTGTGTTTATGGATGGGCTGTGTTTATGGATGGGCTGTGTTTATGGATGGGCTGTGTTTATGGATTATGTTTATGGTTGAATACAGTTCATGAATGGACCCTGTTTTGGATTATTCTGTTTATGAATGGACTTGGTTTATGAATGGGCTGTGTTTATGGATGGGCTGTGTTTATGGATGGACGCTGTTTATGGATGGGCCGTGTTTATGGATGGACGCTGTTTATGGATGGGCTGTGTTTATGGATGGGCTGTGTTTATGGATGGGCTGTGTTTATGGATGGGCTGTGTTTATGGATGGGCTGTGTTTATGGATTATGTTTATGGTTGAATACAGTTCATGAATGGACCCTGTTTTGGATTATTCTGTTTATGAATGGACTTGGTTTATGAATGGGCTTGGTTTATGAATGGACCCTGTTTATGAATGCAACTTAAGGATTATTATATTTATAGTTGGGCACAAATAATTAATAGTTTTGGACCCTGGCAATGATATTATTTATTTGAATTATTTTTTTTTTTTTCATTTCATGTTTAGTGTAGATTCAGGTTTTTGATATTTTAGCACCGCAATAAAAGATGAACTCAGATGAGGTCAATGAATGATCCCGCCCACAGGTCAGCCATAGTGGGGCCCAATAATATATAGGATGGTACTGTGTGCCTTTTATATACATCCTGCTGCCCCATACCCTCCCCTGCCAATATACCTGCAACCTGAACTATGGAACCTGCAATTAAAATGAATATTAGAAAGGTATGGAGCAAATCTATACGATAGATCTCAATCTGCTTTCACCGCTTTCAATGCTTAATACTGCTCTATCATTGGCTCCTACACTCTGTAATATTGCAAGGGACAAGCTGTCACATGACTTGCAAAGATCTAACACCCGTCACTTCCACTGAATCGCTACTGATCTGTTTATCAGCACAATCTTCCAGCAAGTTATGCTTGTGCCTCTTGTGGTGTGTTTGGCGAGTGCGGCGGAGAGTCGCAGATGTTGTTTGGAAGTGTCTGCGGAGCAGTAGTGGATATGAACAGTGCAGTGGGTGGGAGCTGCTCAGTGCCAGTTGGACAGTGCAGTGGGTGGGAGCTGCTCAGTGCCAGTTGGACAGTGCAGTGGGTGGGAGTTGCTCAGTGCCAGTTGGACAGTGCAGTGGGTGGGAGTTGCTCAGTGCCAGTTGGACAGTGCAGTGGGTGGGAGTTGCTCAGTGCCAGTTGGACAGTGAAGTGGGTGGGAGTTGCTCAGTGCCAGTTGGACAGTGCAGTGGGTGGGAGTTGCTCATTGCCAGTTGGACAGTGCAGTGGGTGGGAGTTGTACAATGGCAGTTGGACCGCGCAGTGGGTGGGAGTTGTTCAATGCCAGTTGGACAGTGCAGTGGGTGGGAGTTGCTCAGTGGCAGTTGGACAGCGCAGTGGGTGGGAGTTGTTCAAGGGCAATTGGACAGAACAGTGGGTGGGAGTTGTAAAGTGGCAGTTGGACAGTGAGGTTGGTGGGATTTGTCCAATAGCAGTTGGATAGTGCAGTGAGTGAGACAATGAGCTGCGTAGCTTGCTGCGGATGAGAGCACGGCATTGTGGTCATTTTATGAATGGATGGGTATGGCAGCAGTGTGATGTCTTCTGATTGGCGAGGATTGACCATTGGCCTCTAACTAATCTCTCTCACCCTTTCTTCCCCCATAACCCCTCTGTGTCTCCCGCCTGGCAACGTGCTGCTTCCTCCTCCCTGGCACCCGCTAACCTGCTTTCCCTCCACACATCTGCGGCCTACAGCCCTCCTTACTTGTGGCCCGTCAGAGCTCAGGCGAGGTCCCCAGTGCAGCCGAACTGGTCAGTGCAATTGAGAACCTGGTCAGGAACAAAATGGTAAGTGCCAGGATAGCCATGCCAATCACAGCTCTTCTTGGGCTCAATCCAGTTGCTCGGGGGTGGGTCTAATTCTGCTCTTTAGACCATGCATTTGGCTTTGGGCATCACAATCTAATCTTCAAGATTATTTTCCTTTTGTATATCTGTCCATGTTCTCTGTGTCCGTTATTGTTTGTCTTCGTGAAGATATCCTCTTGTAAATGTGTTTCCTGGTGGTGTAATCGGACCGACATCAGAATAAATCACACGAATCAGTCCAGCCGAAACTCATATTTTATCTGTAAGTGGAATCTTCTAGGCCGGGTCACATGATGGCTTCTTCAACCCCCATAGACTCCAGCAATGAGATCTCCCTGCAACATTTCTTCATTCTTTTTTATGTTGAATATTTTGAGGGTTAGAGCCCCTCATAATGGGCACAGCGGGTGTACAGACCCGGGAACTCAGCACAGGGATGGTGGGAACCCCTCATAATGGGCACAACAGGTGTACAAACCCGGGAACTTAGCACAGGGATGGTGGGAACCCCTCATAATGGGTACTGCGGGTGTACAGATCCGGGAACTCAGCACGTGGAGGGTGGGAACCCCTCATAATGGGCACAGCGGGTGTACAGACCCTGGAACTCAGCACAGGGATGGAGGGAACCCCTCATAATGGGCACAGCAGGTGTACAGACCCGGGAACTCAGCACAGAGATGGTGGGAACCCCTCATAATGGGCACAGCAGGTGTACAGACCCTGGAAATCAGCACAGGGATGGTGGGAACCCCTCATAATGGGCACAGCAGGTGGTCAGCCCCGGGAACTCAGCACAGGGATGGTGGGAACCCCTCATAATGGCACAGCAGGTGAGCAGACCTGGGAACTCAGCACAGGGATGGTGGGAACCCCTCCTAATGGGCACAACAGGTGTACAGACCCGGGACCTCAGCACAGGGATGGTGGGAACCCCTCATAATTGGCACAGCGGCTGTACAGACCCGGGAACTCAGCACAGGGATAGAGGGAACCCTTCATAATGGGCACAGCGGGTGTACAGACCTGGGAACTCAGCACAGGGATGGTGGGAACCCCTCATAATAGATTCAGTATGTGTACAGAGCCAGGAACTTAACTTGCAACTTGTAGGTTGGCACTGCACATTGCCATAAAGTCCCAGCAGATCTTGCTGCATTGGTCAGATTTCTGGGATTGCAGCAGCACTGGGAGTGGCGGTGGTTGAACCTCCACAGTGGGTGTCATAAATCGATCACATGCTTTCACATCTTTTCCAGGACTGAGGGCGGAGAGCTCTGCAAGTTCTATAAATGGAAATCACGGTTTTATTTTGTTTTGTACTTTGTATTCACTAATGGGTTGTTTTAAGCTGGCTTGTGATTGGCTGGTTCCAATGTCTGTCCTTTTCCTCCTTTTCCTCCCTGTCCTTGGTTCCTGTGCTTGGTCCCCAATGTTCTGGTGATATATGATTATTTCTGTTCTGGAGGATTGAGGGTTAATAATGGCATCTCTCTCGATCTTAATCTCTTTTTCCATCATCTCTCCCCAGACCATAGACGGAGGCTCATACCCGGGCTCTCAGGTAAACTCTGTAACAGACGGGTATTCTAATGAAGGGATGATGCCAATGCCTGTACCCAGGAACCACGAGGAGGAGCAGAAGGCCAAGGCTCTCCGAGGAAGAATGTGAGTTTCATTTACGATTCTTCTTTGTCTTTCTTATCGGATGCCCTGGACTAACCAACCCCCCCCCCCCCTCCCCCAGCCTTGCCCCTGCCCACGCCTGTATTC
>BLSH010144350.1:275488-292494 GCA_018402905.1 Glandirana rugosa | reverse complement strand
ACCAATGTAAGGAACATTCTTCCCACTGATCACCAATGTAAGGGACATTCTTCCCACTGACCACCAATGTAAGGAACATTCTTCCCACTGATCACCAATGTAAGGGACATTCTTCCCACTGACCACCAATGTAAGGAACATTCTTCCCACTGATCACCAATGTAAGGGACATTCTTCCCACTGACCACCAATGTAAGGAACATTCTTCCCACTGATCACCAATGTAAGGAACATTCTTCCCACTGATCACCAAGGTAAGGAGCATTCTTCCCACTGATCACCTATGTAAGGAACATTCTTCCTACTGATCACCAATGTAAGGAACATTCTTCCCACTGATCACCAATGTAAGGGACATTCTTCCCACTGATCACCAATGTAAGGGACATTCTTCCCACTGATCACCAATGTAAGGAACATTCTTCCCACTGATCGCCAATGTAAGGAGCATTCTTCCCACTGACCATCAATGTAAGGAACATTCTTCCCACTGATCACCAATGTAAGGAACATTCTTCCCACTGACCACCAATGTAAGGAACATTCTTCCCACTGATCACCAATGTAAGGGGCATTCCTCCCACTGACCATCAATGTAAGGAACATTCTTCCCACTGATCACCAATGTAAAAGGCATTCCTCCTCCCACTAAACAAACATTTAAGGGAGAGACTCTCTTACTGTCTATAAAAAGAAGTGCCTTTCATCTAATCACTGCCCTTCACTGAACACCAATTCAAGCAGTTGTTTCTCTACTGACCAGCAATAGAAGGGATGAGGTGGGGGGTGAATCGCTAGTAATGGATTGTAGAAATTAAGTCCTTATAGGAGCCAAATAGCTTGGGTTTGGTGGCTTTCCACTTCAATAATGGGTGTCACCCAGATTGAGTAGTCTGTATAAAGTTGCCCCAAACAAGGGCCCAACAACGATTTATTGGTTCATGATGACTATGGAGAGGACAAAAGACGTCCAACACCTTTTGGGGGCCCATTGATCTCCCCCTACCTTAGGGCAGCCATTGAAATGGTTAATGGACTCAGAATTGGTAGAGCCTCCAGGATTTCATTTCTTGTGAAAGTCATATATGGCCAGGATCAATGGAGATCAGCAAGGACCCTGTTCACTGATCCTGGTCATATCTGTAAATTGTTTCCTGGGTTCCTCTGGGGTAGAAGGGTTGAGAAAGGCTGTAGACTGTGAAATGGTCTCCAAGAAGTGGGTCTACGGCAACGCCCAACATTAGTGGAAAAGTGCAAAAACTCATAGTAAAACAGAAGAGTAGGATGGAATGTAGACAAAGATCATTAAAGCCAAAGAACAACAATGTAACCAAGACAAAGAAATCAAGAAGCTGTATACTGTAGAGTATATAATGTCTGGTGATACGGGGCAGATTTTATCACTTGCTGGTACATGAATAGGGGATATGGGAGTAGGCATAGCTGTGACTTGTTATAAAGTTCTCCGCAGACCAAACAGATTTAAGAACCTCTGAGACCCGAATAGGGAACATTCTCTATATTCTACAGCTGTAGGGAAAACGCTAAGATATCCAGCAGAGAATAACATTCTACACCAGGGTTATGCAATTAGTGGATCTCCAGCTGTTGCAGAACTAAAAGTCCCATGAGGCATAGCAAGACTTTGGCAGTCACAAGCATGAGACCCAGAGGCAGAGGCATGATGGGACTTGTAGTTTTGCAACAGCTGGAGGTCCGCTAATTGCATATCCCTGTTCTACACCAATCACTTCTCCAGATCTAGAACTTTCAGATCTATTTCAGATACTAAGCTGGAAAAAAAAATAAAGTTCTGTAAATTCTGTAAACTTGTATAAAATGTTCATTTGGGGAGTTGTTGATTGTAAAGATTTCTCAGAGAGATTTCCGGAAGGCTTTTCCCTCTGCAGAGACACAGCATGGCATCCTGACCGGGGTATCAATAAGCAGTAAGCGTTTACTGGAAGCCAGACAGAGATTTAAAAAGTATCTCGGCAGATGGTAGAGGGATTTGCAATATTCTGTGTTTGAAGAATTCATTTTGATCTCCACTCATGAGAATAGAAATGTGGGAGAGGCCATTACTGACTTGTATTGAACAACTGCAGGTCCCAGGGCTGTCATTCCCATCCACCCTTCACTGCTATGTAAGTCACAGACCTGGAACAAGCATGTATCTAGTGAAATCTGGGGTCTGTCTTACATACTGCTTCCAATAGGTTCCATTGGCAGGTGTGGTGAACTGAAAATTATTGGATTCCTCCCAAATATCCAAGGGTAGATTTATCTGTAGATATTCATACAATTAATGAAAATGATTGGCTGGATTCCTGATTAGCTCATCACACCATCTCACTGCACAAATCCAGGTAAATCATTTTACATTTTCACAGCTTTGGCCAATTTGTTAATCCCCAGCACTAACTAGGTAGTGAGTGAAGTAAGGTTCGAGGATTGACAGCCCCAGAGCCTGAGTCAGGACTGGTTGGTAATATTTCTATCTTGAGAGGTTCCCTTTAATAAATATCCATCTATGTCCTTTAAAAATGTAGGTCAGCATTAGGCAGACTGTGTGCGGCTACACAAACATTGAGTGAGGACCTTCTAAACTCATTGAGAGTCTTATGTGCCCAGTGAGAACCTTCTAAGACCAACAAGTACATACTTAATCCAGCAAAAAACCCTGTCCCTTGGGGTACTCACAAGTCCACTGGGGGCCTTGTGAGACCACTGAGGACCTTGTGAGCCCAATGAGGACCTTGTGAGCCCAATGAGGATCTTGTGAGCCCAATGAGGACCTTGTGAGCCCAATGAGGACCTTGTGAGCCCAATGAGGACCTTGTGAGCCCAATGAGGACCTTGTGAGCCCAATGAGGACCTTGTGAGCCCACAGTGGACCTTGTGAGCCCATGGACAACTTTGTGAGCCCATGGTTTCTTCTGAGCTCAGTGAGTACCTTGGGAGCCCATGGAGGACCCTGTGAGCCTATGGAGACCTTGTGAGCCAGTTGAGAACTTTGTGAGTTCAGCAATGTTGCTGTTGCTGTGCCTCAACTGCTTCAAGCTAGCGCAGTGTTTTCAGCAACCAGAGCTTCTGATTGGTTGATGAATGTTGAAATATCTCGGGTTAGTCAGGTCCATATTGTGTAAACCTGAGCTAGACCCCACCTAATTACTTCAGCTGTGAACGATGCACCAGCTGCATTGCTGAGCTCAGAAGCTGCTTGATTATTGATTGCAGAGCAGAGGGCGGTATGTTGGGCTATTGAAATGCTGGCCAACCTTAACTGGAGACTTCACTGGACTCTATAAACCTTTAAATTAACCATAACACCACCTTAATCCTGAAAGTGAACCTTATCCCTGACCCCAATTTTTAACCCTAACTTTAAGCTAACCTTAGAAACCATGCATCCTAAAACTTGACCTATCAGCTAAGCCTTAACTTTTTATACCCTGACCTTTAACCTTAATGAACCATACTTATCTTGTCCAGTAGTGCAACCATCAACGCAAAAATCATTTTCTTGTGTGCTGAGACCTGCCAACACCCAAACTCTGGGATTCTGCCTAATTCTGAGTTTTTTAAAGAAGCAAGTGGTTATCCTTAAAGAAAATCCTCTACCCAGAAGTGGGTTTGTAGTCATATTAAGGTGGAAGTGGGCTCATTGACAAATTGCAGTGTTTTTTAAATGAGAGTCCACAACGGTTCTGTTAATATCTGTGTAAAGACCGGAAATATGCACATTGGCATCAAATGGTAACATTCAGAAAGAAGTAATGGTTTATACAGAGGCCGCCAATGGTGATTTCCTTCTGAGCATGCTATTTGCCAGGCTTACTCTATTTCCGTGGTTTCTGGACCAATAACCCTGAGCTAGCAAATAGTCAGAGTGATTTCAGAAATTTTCATCTGCATCCTTGCTCCATGTCAGCAATTACCAGAGTATTAGAGCTGGTGGACCGTGGATCAGCATCTGTATGGGGTATGAGGTGGTGTTGGTAGGATGGGATTGGAGTATTTTTTTGGGTTCTGAAGTGAAGAGGAAAAGCCACATGGGTGGAATCTACTCTGCTGCTCTACTATACAGGTGGCCTGCAGATGTAATGGGTACCGCACACTGGTTTAGGTGAGGAGAACCGTAAAGTGTAGTCAGAAGGCTTTTGAATGTGCAGAATCTTCTGCTTGTTTCATAAAAATAACAGTATGGCCAACATTATTCACAGAATTTTGCGGAACCAACTTCTCCAAGGCTTCAGGACTGGAGCTCAGGATGGTGCCCCAAGCCATGACTGTTACCTAAGAGCACAGACTTTCTGCAAGCCCCAAAAGATCCAGGGCTCCAGAAGGATGTGCCCCGAGCTCCCCCCAGAAATGTGTCAGCTCTACTTGCTTATCTTTTACTTTTAGTTCTGTTTATGAGTTTATTGGTGCCCTGGGTGGTTTGGGGGGCTTGCAGACAGTCTGCACTCTGTTCTGTGGCTGCCTATAGAAACCAGCTTGACCTCTGGCCACAGATATGTGCAAAGACTACTCCAGTTACCAACTGGCATCATTTTCCAGGGCCCTGAAGCAGTAGGCACTCCAAAAACCCTCTGAAATGTGTTGGCTGAATCTATACTTGTTTTGCTAAAAAAAAATTAGACGTTTCACATTCAAAAGCTTTCTTTGTGGCACTCCTCACCCACCAAGCAGCGGGCACAGGCAATTCAGGCAGCCAGCATTATCAGAAGGCGAGATCATCAATGGCACACTCCATATTCTTGACAGTACAGGTTCCCTTTGAATATATATATATTTTTATAAAGATACTGGTTAATGTCAGAGTTAGAGAAATGTTCCTTGTTTCAGGTGAAGAGATCCTGAATAAGATACATCTACTGGTATTATGGGAATAACATTTGTCAAATGTCTTCAGTACTATTAATACTGTGATCGCAAGGGCTTAGCAAATGAAAGGCTTAGTAACTTGTGTTTTTTCAGCTACTGTGGAACTACAAGTCCTAGAAGGTCAAGAGGCATACAGGGATCTGTAGTTCTTCATCTGCTGCAGGGCCACTTCATGTTTAAGCTGGGATGACATGGTGAAGACCCTCAAAAGATCAGGGAGTCTCCGGTATAAAATTCTCTTGCAGCATCCGGTACCATAATGTTGGCAGTTCCAATAGCGTCCTATAATGCACAGCATCCAACCATATTGGATCTTTGTTGCATGCTTGTGTGGGTTATAGGAATTTCACGCATAGCCCTTCAAACTTTAAATTGGGAACAATCCACAGGGTGCTGCAATGGGTGCGGATGACATCCCTGATATTGTATGTACTTGGGTAACTCTGTCTACTGTATGTCATTAAACCCATGTATGGTCCACTATGGATGGGTTAAAGCATTCAGTTTGGTGCTCATAACTGCTAACACTGCATGATGTGTGGCTGAAATGTTTTCAGATGTTCTTTATTAGGATCCTGCCCTGTTTGGACTCCGGCCTAGCTGCCCCTTTCATTTCAGTTCTGCCATTTGATTGGTGCGTTTTTTGGTACAACAGGAAGTCATGTTCTTGGCACACTCTCCGCATGAGGAAACGGGACGGCAAGGAGCCGAATGGCCAGTGTAAAAGCGTGGAGGGTCTGGGCAGCAAGGTGAAAGTGAGTAAGGCGCTAGATCACTACATGGCGCTCGTACTGCAAGGATGCAGGTGTTATCGCATTTCTTTTTTTTTTTTCTCTTAATTCATTTCTGCAGGAGTTTGCATGGCGCTCATCTGGCACTATTGTTTAATTTGATATTTTGCATCCGGTACAAGCAGCCACCTCCACTCTGCATGCCGATCAGCCTGTCCGCTGACATCCTGGGATTAACATTGAGATCTTTAGATGACTCTTTGCCAAAATGTTTAAAACGTAACACATGGTGGTCCCTTCATATTTATCTCCCAATAAATATGTAAATCTAATATAAATGTCTGGGAAAAGTCACGCCTTAATATATACAAATCTATACTAAGACCACTCATGGCCCTCCAGCCAACAGTTAGTTGCCAGACACAACTCAAAGTTATAGATGCCATTTTTTGTGACGTAAATTATTAAAATAATGATGTTTGCACTTTAAACGTCCAATGGAAGTTTTCATATTCCCAAAACACCTACTGCAGGTGGAGCGGGGACTCATGGTGAGGTTAAAGAGGCACGTTGGCACCTCCCGTATCTTGTATGTGGTTTGGGTGTTTGAGAGTGGCAGTTTTTCTTTGAAGCTTCTTACAAAACCATATTGAGCTTTATATATATATATTTTACAAATTCAGTCTTCAAAGGGTATCTAATCCTGAGAATCCTGCAGCTCATCAGTCTGGATGTGGTGGCTGCATTACTTTATTTTTTAGGCTTTTTCTCTTTCTTTTCCCCGGGTGATTCTGCCAGTAATACATGTGCCTGTTCTAGGGCAGCAACCCTCATTCACTGAACTGTATCTTTGGAGGAGCATCTTTGTCACCCTTGGACAGGACTACAAGCACCTCCTCACCTCCATAGAGGGGAGTTCTTTAGTAGTTCACATACTATAGCTGGGAAGGTTCATAATCTTGTTTGACTTTGGCTTAAGCCAGTCATAGATTGTTAGAATCTCAGTTGGTTCAACGGCCGAGATTCGATCCATCTATGGGCAGGCTTATTGTACCCAAGCTGGTCTATCGATCGACTTGGGTACAGCCAGCCTGTCAAGTTTTTTGCGATTATTGCCAGCGGCTATAGCTGGGAGGGAAATTTTGGGGGGGCTGCAGGGGGTAAGAGTTGCTAGGAGTAGTGATTTAGGAGGATTTGTGTTGGGAAGAGGGGAGGCGGGGGAGAGGATTTCTTCTAGGAGGGGGTATTTGGGGGGTTAGTGCTGAAAGAGGTGATATAGTGAAGGGGGAGGAGAATTGTGCTGGGAGGGGAAATATTTATTGTGAGGGCAGAGGATGTGTACTCGGAAGAGAAATTTGAGGGGTAGAGGATTTTTGAGGGGGGTGGATTTGTACTGGAGGAATTTATGCTTAAGGGGCAAGTGTGCAGATTAGTGCTCAGTTATTTTTTTTCTTGGGGGGGTTTCGCCAACACATAATGCTCAAACATCTTTTAGGGGGGGGGGGGCCTGCTTTTTTCACATGTTTGCCCTGGGCTCTAGATGACCTTGTCCCGGCACTATCTCCACTGTCCATTCATGGAGGGCTTTGCATTTTGTAAATGGGTTCACATACTACCAAGTATTCTGTGATTGGGGAAGAGGAAGGGAGCTCAGAGTGGCTGCACATGACTTGCTTTCAGCGTCAGTGCACCAGAAGTTTTACTGAGCGCTGGGAGCACAGCTATTTCTATACTCCTGGCGCTCCGACATGAGAAGCTACTTTCTCACACTGCAGCGCTCTGCCCTCCCCCTCCTCTCCGCTGTCCATTCACAGAGGGCTTTGTATTTTGCAAACGGGTTCACATAATATAAAGTGCTCTGTGATTGGGCAGGAGGAGAGGAGGGGGAGCTCAGAGTGGCTGCACATGACTTTGCAGCTTCAGGAGCTGAGACTTGCGCTCAGCGTCAGTGCACCAGAAGTTCTACTGAGCCCTGGGAGCACAGCTATTTCTATACTCCTGGCGCTCTGACATGAGAAGCTGCTTTCTCACACTGCAGCGAGGGGGAGCTCAGAGTGGCTGCACATGACTGCAGCTGCAGGAGCTGAGGCTTGCTCTCAGCATCCAAGTACCAGAAGCTTTACTGAGCACTGAGAGTACAGCTATTGCTATACTCCTGGTGCTCTGACATGTGAGATGCTGCTTTCTTACACAGTAGCCTCTCTGCCCACCCCTTTCCTCTGCTGTCCATTCACAGAAGGCTTTGTATTTTGCGAATGGGTTCACATAATACCAAGTACTCTGTGACTGGGCAAAAGGAGAGGAGGGGGCGGGCAGAGTGGCTGCACATGACTGCAGCTGCGGGAAGCAGGAGTGTCAGCATCAGAGTGCTAGAAGTATAGCAGTAGCTGTACTCCCAGCACTTAGTAAAAAGAAAAATCCATGAGGTGGCATGCACCTCGTTGGACTTAAAGGCGAGTTCCACACGTTTTTTAGTTTATTAAAAGTCAGTAACTACAAAAAGTGTAGCTGCTGACTTTTAATAAACAGAAACTTACCTGCCTCCTGGTCCAGTGATGGCCCCCCTCCTCCCGACGGCCCCGCCATTCCTAGAGTGGGCACCCGGCTTCATGGCCGGGCACGAGTCGTGCTGCGTTTTCCTAGCAGCCAGGCAATTTTCTGGGGCCTGTGATGCGTCCCAGAAGATTGCCAGGAGGGAGGGGCCGCCTAAGGGGGAGAGGAGGAGTCGCTTAGGTGGCCAGGCGACGGAAGGAGGTACAAGGTACACCCCCTCCCACCAAAAAAAAATGGCATGCCAAATGTGGCATGTAAGGGGGCGAGGAGGTTCCACTTTTGGGTGGAACTCCGCTTTAATTCAAAGTAATCTGGCACATTTCAGCTTTCAAATCCGTGTAAAGGAAGTTATAAGGACACTGGATTTCTGGCAGGGTCAACAGGCATTTTGCAGACAATGTACTTTAAAAAAAAAAGAAAACAAATGCAGCCACCACATCTAGGGCTTGGACAGCTGCAATACATTACAATGTTGTTCTCAGGTTTAGAGATCCTTTACGTTCTCCATCATGGGTAAGTTACTCTGCAATGGTAATGGTTCTCTCCAGGTATTGGGTGTATATCACCCTACGTGCCCGGTCTTCATGTCTGCATCACTTGTCATTCTCTGTCCCCAGAAATGTTGTGTCCCGTCCATGTCACAGATTATCACCGGTCCCACCGGGCCTCCATATTCCTCCAGCCTCCCCTCATGTCTATGTCCTCCACTAACCGCCGCCTGTTGAAGTGAAGAGCTTGTTTGTCATTTTGGATTTTGTCCCAGACTCCAACCGTTCCATTAACTGTCCTGCGCATGCTCGTGTCTGTGTGCTGGGTGCATGGGATGCGGCTCCACCTGTTAATGCTGTCCCTTCCATACCTCTGCAGCATTCAGCTGTGCATGCAAAAGCATCGTGTTTGTTCCAGCAAATCATGAAAAAATGGAATACAGGCCAGCAACGCGTTTCTCACCTTCCCTGCAGAAAGTGACTGCAAACACCTGTGATTGTTGGGGCTGAATAATGCCCTTCATTCCCCTTAATCTGTCCAACATTGTCCCATTTTTGCCATCTGGCCAATAAGATCCAACCAGATCTATACTGATATATACAGTATATATATATATATATACACTCCTAATGCCACCGTATTCTACATCAGCGGTCTCCAAACTGCAGCCTGGAGGCCGGATGCAGCCCTTTGGTTGCCTTAACTGGCTCTTGAGGCACTATTCCCTGTACTGACACCAACAATGGGGCACTATTCCCCCCACTGATACCAATGATGGGGCACTATTCCTCCCACTAACATTAATGATAGGGCACCATTCCTCCCACTGACACCACCAATGGGACACTATTCCCCCCCACTGACACCAATGATGGGGCTCTATTCCTCCCACTGACACCAATGATGGGGCACTATTCCTCCCACTGACACCAATGATGGGGCACTATTCCTCCCACTGATACCAATGATTGGACACTATTCCTCCCACTGACACCAATGATGGGGCACTATTCCTCCCACTGACACCAATGATGGGGCATAGTTACTCTCCCTGACACAATGACACAATTCCTTCTGCTGACACCAATGATGGGGAACAATGCCTCCTTCTGACACCAACAATAAGGCACAATTCCTTCCACTGGCCCCACCAATGGGGCAGAATTTCTTCCATTGACACCAATGATGGGGCACAATTCCTTCCACTGACACCAACAATGGGGCACAATTCCTTCCACTGACACCAACAATGGGGCAGAATTGCTTCCATTGACACCAACAATGGGGCAGAATTGCTTCCATTGACACCAACAATGGGACACTATTCCCCCCACTGATACTAATGATGGGGCACTGTTCCATCTACTGACACCAACAATGGGACACTATTCCCCCCCCCACTGATGCCAATGATGGGGCACTATTCCTTCCACTGACACCAATGATGGGGCACTTTTCCTCCCACTGACACCAATGATAGGGCACCATTCCTCCCAGTAACACCACCAATGGGACACTATTCCACCCACTGATACCAATGGTGGGGCACTATTCCTCCCACTGATACCAATGATGGGACACTATTCCTCTCACTGATACCAATGATGGGGCACTATTCCTCCCACTGACACCAATGATGGGGCACAGTTCCTCCCCCTGACACCGATGATGACACACAATTCCTTCTGCTGACACCAATGATGGGGAACGATTCCTCCTACTGACACCAACAACAAGGCACAATTCCTTCCACTGACCCCACCAATGGGGCAGAATTGCTTCCATTGACACCAACAATGGGGCAGAATTGCTTCTATTGACACCAACGATGGGGCAGAATTCCTCCCACTGACGCAAAGACTTCTCTACTCCCACTGGCCACAGTCCAGCCCCACTAAACTCTGAAGAACAGCAGACTAGCCCTTTGTTTAAAAGGTTTGGGTCCCCTGTACTACACCATTTAAAACCATCCTAACCTAAAATCCAGGAAAACATTCCCCCAAAAATACTCAACGCAATGGCATTTAGGAATTCCATCGCTCCAAAAACGGAAAAGTATTTTCAAACCAACAATGGATCTGGACCAACAAATGGCATCAACTTACCCAAGAATGACTCCAATGGTGGAGAACCATTGATGTCTATGACGGAAATATGCACTCAACCCAAATATTTAGCTGGCCTCATACGAGTAAATGGGGGGAACGTTTGACACGAAATCCAGTTTTTCCCTCCTCTAAGCTGTCCCCATTACAGATAAAACTCTGATTGGGCAGCTGTCTGGATTGATATATTATAGTTGTCATTGCCAGCTTGTCTTGGAGGGGGGGTTCTCCAGGTCCATCTTCTTTCCCTTTCCACCATTGACCTGGAGTAAGCCGTTCCTTATATCAGGTGTCACCCAATCTGTAGGTTCTTTCCAGGTTTGTGGCTCTAAGTTCAGATGATAGCCCTGGAACCTGCAACTTCATAACAACTTAGCAGTGGCAGAACCAAAACTTCTTTCCTGACCGGTCTTGGGCAGCCCCTGGTTTCTTACTTCCCTTTGAAAATCCAGTGCGGAGATCTCCCACCGTAGTTCCTGGCTCTGCTCCTGCTCACCCTGGGCTCATAGGTCCTCCTGCTATTGTTCTGGTTTTACGTTCTCAAGACAAGGGGGTCAAAAGTAGTCTAGATCTGTAACCTCATCTCCTTTTCTTCATGGAGCTTTGGGTGTTATTGCTTAGATTATGATGCAAACCATGGAACTCAGCACAGGGATGGTGGGAATCCCTCATAATGGGCACAGGAGGTGCACAGACCCAGGAACTCAGCACAGGGATGGTGGGAACCCCTCATAATTGGCACAGCAGTTGTACAGACCCGGGAACTCAGCACAGGGATGGTGGGAATCCCTCATAATGGGCACAGCAGTTGTACAGACCCGGGAACTCAGCACAGGGATGGTGGGAACCCCTCATAATGGGCATAGCAGGTGTACACACCCAGGAACTCAGCACAGGGATGGTGGGAACCCCTCATAATTGGCACAGCAGTTGTACAGACCCAGGAACTCAGCACAGGGATGGTGGGAATCCCTCATAATGGGCACAGCAGTTGTACAGACCCGGGAACTCAGCACAGGCATGGTGGGAGCCCCTCATAATGCGCACAGCAGTTGTGCAGACCCGGGAACTCAGCACAGGGATGGTGGGAGCCCCTTATAATGGGCACAGCGGATGAAGAGACCCAGGAACTCAGCACAGGGATGGTGGGAATCCCTCATAATGGGCACAGCAGTTGTACAGACCTGGGAACTCAGCGCAGGGATGATGGGAACCCCTCATAATGGGCACAGCGGATGTACAGACCCAGGAACCCAGCACAGGGATGGTGGGAACCCCTCATAATGGGCACAGCGGGTGTACAGACCCAGGAACCCAGCACAGGGATGGTGGGACCCCCTCATAATGGGCACAGCGGTTGTACAGACCTGGGAACTCAGCACAGGGATGGTGGGAACCCCTCATAATGGGCACAGCAGGTGTACAGACCCATAAATTCAATGCATGGGTGATGGAAACCCCTCATAGTAGGCACAGACCTGAAACGTAGCCAGAGCTTTTAACAGTAGAGTCTGGTGATCCTTTCATATTTTGTTGCACCTAAATCCACCGACCTTGTTCATGTGTCCAGTGTATAAATGTCCTCAGACAAGGGGCATTTAGTCCCGCTTAGTTCCCCAATGCCGAGCTCCGACTAGCAAATCCAGGTAATATTTTCCACCCATTCATCCACAATTCTCACCATGTCATTCTTCCAACCTAACTGATTTCTCACCCAGAAATGTCTGTTTTCTTGGCCTGGATGTGTCTAGGGCCGCCCTGATATCTTGGTATTTAAAAAAAATACTTACAAAATATTTACACTGTCATAAAATAATTTTCTAGCTAATCTATATATTGGGGCTGAGTCTTCCACTGTAGGATGAAAGAGTTTCCCTCTCCGAAGTCAAAGTTGAGACTTCAGCCAAGGTCATCGGCCCACTAATCGCCCTTCTCCAAGGTCATCGGCCCACTAATCGCCCTTCTCCAAGGTCATCGGCCCACTAATCGCCCTTCTCCAAGGTCATCGGCCCACTAATCGCTCTTCTCTCCCCTCCCTCTTAGTCACCGTGGTGCTGAATTCCCAGCCAGACTTGGAAAAGTAAGTAGAAAAAGGAGCACCCAGTGTTCAATGAGGTGCAAGTTGGATGGTGTGTCAGAAGACGTTTGAGGCCGCATTAAGTACATTGAGCCAACGCGTTTCAGGGGAACAGTGGCTCCCCCCTTCTTCAGGGCTGTTGCTGTATGCTAATAGAAGGGGAGAATTCCCAAACAGGCGTGTCAATGGCAAACATTCAGAGGTATGACTGTCAGAATGTCGGCGGTGTTTGCAGAGGCAGCAACAGTCCTGAAGAAGGGGGAGTCCCTGTTCCCCCGAAACACGTTGGCTCGATATACTTATTGCCAATCTCAATAAATGTCTTCTCTCATGGGATACTGGGAGCTCCTTTTTCTACTTACCTTTCCAAGTCTACGTACGGAAACGACCATTAGGCCATACCCAAAGTAAGCAGCCTAAGTCCCAAGAGAGCTCACCTCCGCCATCTTTAAATTAGGCTTAAACCACTGGAAAGGATCTCTTCCTACTCACCCAAGTTAATACCCACCTAAGACTACTGACCGATTGAGTCAGTGTGGCGCGGTCTCCGGCCCCAACAAATTGCCAGCCAGGGAATGGCGTAGACTCCAATAAATTTCATATTAAATTGTGAGACATTTTATCTTGCAGAACATTCAGAGAATTTGGGAAGCTTTTTTTTATGTTAAATTTTTAAATTGGTTATTTTCTAACGTTGAGGAGCACATTTTTGGAATTGGTAGATCTTGGAGGGCTATGTGTAAGAAAAAATTCCCTGTGGATGTCCTAAGCCAACAATAACTGCTTTAAAAGACACTATTCCTCCCATGACACCAATGATGGGGCACTATTCCTCCCACTGACACCAATGATGGGGCACTATTCCTCCCACTGATACCAATGATGGGCACTATTCCTCTCACTGACACCAATGATGGGGCACTATTCCTCCCACTGACACCAATGATGGGGCACTATTCCTCCCACTGACACCAATGATGGGACACTATTCCTCCCACTGACACCAATGGTGGGACACTATTCCTCCCACTGACACCAATGACGGGACACTATTCCTCCCACTGACACCAATGATGGGACACTATTCCTCCCACTGACACCAATGATGGGACACTATTACTGCCACTGACACCAATGATGGGACACTATTCCTCCCACTGACACCAATGATGGGACACTATTCCTCCCACTGATACCAATGATGGGACACTATTCCTCCCACTGACACCAATGATGGAACACTATTCCTTCCACTGACACCAATAATGGGGCACTATTCCTCCCACTGACACTAATGATGGGGCACTATTCCTCCCACTGACACCAATAATGGGGCACTATTTCTTCCACTGACACCAATGATGGGGCACTATTCCTCCCACTGACCCCAATGATGGGGCACTATTCCTCCCACTGATACCAATGATGGGGCACTATTCCTCCCACTGACACCAATGATGGGGCACTAATCCTCCCACTGACACCAATGATGGGACACTATTCCTCCCACTGATACCAATGATGGGACACTATTCCTCCCACTGATACCAATGATGGGGCACTATTGCTGCAATTGAAACCAGACATGGGGAACATATTTTCCCACTGACACCATTTATGGGGCAACTATCCTTCCACTGACACCAAGCTTATGGTGTTATTTACTCCTAATGGCCACAGTCCGGCCCCCCCAAAGTTTGAGGGGCAGTAAACTTGGCCCTTTGTTTTGAAAGTCTAGAGACCCCTGGCTCAGGACATTCAGATGGGAAATGTTTTATACATAGACCCCTAAGTGTCGTCATGTACAGAATTGTCTTTTTGGGGTGATATTTATTAAAGTGTTGGGTTTCAGAAGAATACAAATTTTAGTGGCTTAAAAAAAAAAAAAAAAAAAGGCAAAACTTAAAATGGAAACAAATTTAGGCGACTAAATAACTTGGGACTAGAAATGGCTTTAATAAAAATGGCGTAAGCATTTGACAGCCTTTGTAAATGGCTCCTGCCAACCTGACTGCAGAGATGATGGAAAATCTCGGTGCAAAAAAATTTTGGAAAATTTTCGTAACAAAAATGGGTCACCCCCCACTTTTTATAAATATCACCCTTTGCATTCAATGTTTGCGTTTCCAAATGTCGGTGTCCCCGTCATGTTGTCTCTCGTTAGTGGTTTAGAGCCCCGGTGCTAAATAATCTGGGAACCTTAACCAGGGCCTTCTTAATAGCATAATGGGCCCCTGGACAAAGTAATGCGCTAGGGCCCCTTCCAGCCTGCCACAATATATTCACCAAGAATTAAAGTAGAAATAGTTGATAGAATTAAACATACAGAGCCTTGAAAAAGTATTCATACCCCTTGAAATTCCCCACATTTTCTCAGGTTACAACCAAAAATGTAAATGTATTTAATTGGGATTTTATGTGATAGACGACACAAAGTGGCTCATAATTGTGACATGGAAGGAAAATGATAAATGATACAAATAAATCTGTGAAAAGTGTGGGGGGCATTTGTATGGCGCCCCCTTTACTCCGATACCCCCAACTAAAATCTAGAGGAACCAATTGCCTTCAGAAGTCACCTAATTAGTAAATAGAGTCACCTGTGTGTCATTTAATCTCAGTATAAATACGGCTGTTCTGTGAAGCCCTCAGAGGTTTGTTAGAGAACCTTAGTGAACAAACAGCATCATGAAGGCCAAGGAACACAGCAGACAGGTCAGGGATAAAGTTGTGGAGAAGTATAAAGCAGGGTTAGGTTATAAAGAAAATCCTCCAAGCTTTGAACATCTCACTGAGCTCTGTTCAATCCATCATCAGAAAATGGAAAGAGTGTGGCATGACTGCAAACCTACCAAGACATGGCCGTCCACCTAAACTGACCCGCCGGGCAAGGAGAGCGTTCATCAGAGAAGCAGCCAAGAGGTCCATGGTAACTCTGGAGGAGCTGCAGAGATCCACAGCTCAGGTGGGAGAATCTGTCCACAGGACAACTATTAGTCGTGCTCCACAAATCTGCCCTTTATGGAAGAGCGGCAAGAAGAAAGCCATTGGAGAAAGAAAACCATAAGAGGTCCCGTTTGCAGTTTGTGAGAAGCCATGTGGGGGGCACAGCAAACATGGGGAAGAAGGGGCTCTGCTCAGATGAAATCAAATTTGAACTTTATGGCCTAAAAGCAAAACGCTATTTGTGGCAAAAAACTAACACTGCACATCACCCTGAACACACCGTCCCCACCGTGAAACATGGTGGTGGCAGCTTCATGGTGTGGGGATGCTTTTCTTCAGCAGGGACAGGGAAGCTGGTCAGAGTTGATGGGAAGATGGATGGAGCCAAATACAGGGCAATCTTAGAAGAAAACCTGTTAGAGTTTGCAAAAGACTTGAGACCGGGGCGGAGGTTCCCCTTCCAGCAGGACAACGACCCTAAACATCCAGCCAGAGCTACAATGGAATGGTTTAGATCAAAGCACATTCATGGGTTAGAATGGCCCAGTCACAGTCCAGACCTAAATCCCATTGAGAATCGGTGGCAAGACTTGAAAATTGCTGATCACAGCCGCTCTCCATCCAATCTGACAGAGCTTGGGGGATTCTGCAAAGAAGAATGGGCAGAAATGTCCTCTCTAGATGGGCAAAGCTGGCAGAGACTTCACCAAAAAGACTTGCAGCTGTAATTGCAGGGAGAGACAGTACTGCAAAGTATTGACTCCGGGGGGCGCCATACAAATCCCTTTTACTATTTACTATGTTTATTTAGACACTTTTCACACCCCCCCCCCCCCACCCCTAAACATACCGCGGGGGGCCTCAGTTATGAAACGTCATGACAGAGAGGGACGTTAATGTCGACGTTCAGAAAAACCACTTCAGAGACGGTCGAAACGGGTAGATCTCTCCTGTAAAGACGGGTAAGAAGAAACGTCTTAGGGGGTTCGAGACAGTCTAACCTACCTCTCGCCGACACTAGTCGTTAAAAGTTCAGAACGGTGGCTAAGAGTTACCCTAAATCCAGACCTGACACTGACCCGGTAAGATTGGGTACTTACACGAAACTAGATTTGGTAAGGTAACATCGAGACCGACCTACAAATCCCAGCAACAGGACGACCTTCCCCTTGGAGGCGGGGCCAGAGTTCAGAAAACGTTTGAGATTGTCCAAAA
>BLSH010144350.1:226764-238536 GCA_018402905.1 Glandirana rugosa | reverse complement strand
GTCTTGGGAGGAGCGGAGAGGACGGGTTGGGGTAGAGAGTTCCAGAGGATGGGAGAGGCTCTGGAGAAGTCCTGGACACGAGCATGGGAGGAGGAGACGAGGGAGGTCTTGGGAGGAGCGGAGAGGACGGGTTGGGGTAGAGAGTTCCAGAGGATGGGAGAGGCTCTGGAGAAGTCCTGGACACGAGCATGGGAGGAGGAGACGAGGGAGCTTGAGAGAAGGCGGTCTTGGGAGGAGCGGAGAGGACGGGTTGGGTGATATTTGGAGACAAGATAGGTGATGTAGCTCGGGGCAGAGTTGTGGATGGCATTCATTCATTCATTGGATACGTTGCAATCTTATGTCATGATGCTTGATAGTTTTTTGTATCCAGAGTTTATAGTTGGTTGCCTGGCAACAGTGAGGATGATTTGTTTCCCTTCCCTTTAAGTTTAAAGGCCAAGTTGAATTTAAAAATAAAATCAGCACAAGGGAGGCTACTTGCATTCAATGTGAAGTGTCCCTTGTGCTGCTGGAGAGTCTTAGTTGAAATCTGAAATCCTCTGCACCCTTCCCCCTGCCCTGCCACTACCCTCCCAGCCGTAATCTTCCAGTGCTGCAGGGGTTAATACAAGCCCTGGACCTAACACAGGCACTCATCAAGTATCGGCTATCCCTGCCCTTTCCACCACCCTCCTCCATTCACAGAAGTTGTACTGTGGCCTCCATCATTCTTATTTTTTCCTGGAGTTCTTCTTTAAGGCTGGGTTCACACTATTGTGAATCGGATGCTGGTTTTAATTCGCATGACAGGAGAGTGTGGCCGGGTCCAGTGGCGGTCCGTCCATCAGGGGCGCACGGGCACTGCCCCCCCCCCCATATCCATGCGTCTGGCCCCCTGATCTACATAAAGGGTGCCGGATGCATGGATTCCAAGGGGGGGGGGGGGGGGGGGTTTGAAGCACGTGAGGCTCTAATAGGCTTCATAAAAGGGTGGGCTTGGGGTGTAGAGCACTGCTCCCTGATCCCACCTAGTTGTGTGACGATAGCGGATTAATTTTGGCTATTTTCACACTAAATGTCCTCCCCACCAATCAGGAAGTGGGTCATGAGACCATTTTCCCGATTTGCCCAAAATGTCAGGCGATCCTATTGGACGCCTAGGAGGAGGAGAGAAGAGACGCACGGTGGAAGCCGCTGAAGGATAGGACACCGCCACCCGCCATGCCTCTGCCCACCACCTACATGGGATAAGTGCTGGACCGACTGACGAAGAGCGCGGGGGGGTGGATAGTGCCGTGCTGTCGGTTGCCCGGAAAGCACCAGCCGCCACTTCTCTGGGGCGGCCGCGGAGACCACAGCAGATGAGTCCTCTGCATCTTTGGCTCCATTTTAGGTCCAAATTCAGCCAAAAATTCGGACCTGAAGCGGTGAATGGGGACGCACCGGACCCCCTGCTGTGCCCCCCGGCCGCACGCAGTGTGAACCCGGCCTAAAACCATATTTTGTATAAATTGACAAAAGAGATTCTCCTCTGTGAGGCAAATCGGATCTCCTTATTCGGGGTGAGGGATGAGCTCCATCACCTGCAGATCTGTCGTCCGGTCTTTGGACTTCTTCTGGGCAAAAAAAATGCCGGCTAAGCCCCTTTTATAGGCCGCTGCGTAGTGATCACATGATCTGATCTCTTCCAGGGTGGACGACGGCCGATTGCTGGATTACCTCATGAAGCACGATGAGCTGATGGAGGAGAAGGTGGCCTTCTACATGCGGGACATCCTGGGGGCCCTCCAGTATCTGCACGGCTGCCGCGTTGCCCACTTAGACCTCAAGGTGAGATGCTTGTTTTTCAAGGGCCGCGATACCTAAAATACAAATACTTAGCTAGCACCAGGTAAAGCATGCTTAGTACTCTGTCCGTGTAAAACCTTCAGGTTTGTACAAAAAAAGCAAACATATATACAATATATACAGGGCCGCCATCAGGGGAGTACAGGCAGTGCTGTTGTAAGGGGCCCCAGTGTCTCAAGGGGCCCTTACAATAAAGACTTTTGCACTCTTTAACATTGGAGTCTATGGGAAGGGGCACCCGGTTTAGGGACACCGTTCTCCCGAACCATAGCCGATAAAAATACCAAACTTGGGTCACACAGAGAGGGCCCCCTGGGCAACAACTGGTTCAGGTTTGGGACCTCCAGCACCTATGGTTCTGCCGTACCGGGCCCTTGAAGTGACCAGTCATTGACCAGCAATTGTCGGGTGATTTTCGGACTTAACATTAGAGTTTATAGGAGGGGGACACTCAATTTGGGGACACCGTTCTCCCGAACCATAGCCGATAAAAATACCAAATGTGGGTCACATAGAGAGGGCCCCCTGGACCACAACTGGTCCAAGTTTGGAACCTCCAGCACCTATGGTCTTATTGCAAGCATTGGGTGAGGCTGTGCTGCCTGTGCACTGTTTTTTTAACCCCTTGGATCCCACACTAGCATGCATTGCACACTTCACTTGAATGGCTCATGCTTGGCTACACCTGGAAAGTGTGACAGGGTGTATAATTCCTACTGTGGCTGCGACATGTGTGCACCCCTGGCCAGTGGGTGGATGTGGTGGGATTAAGGGGCCCCAGCATTTTTGATGGCTGCCCTGAGTGTGTGTGTATATATATATATATATATATATATGTATATATATATGCTCCCTCCACATATTTCCTATGTGATTAAGGTCTGGAGACTGGCTAGGCCACTCCATGACCTTAATGTGCTTCTTCTTGAGCCACTCCTTTGTTCCCTTTGCCGTCTGTTTTGGGTCATTGTCATGCTGGAATGCCCATCCATGACCCATTTTCAATGTCCTGGCTTAGGGAAGGAGGTTCTCACCCAAGATTTGATGGTTCATGGCCCCGTCCATCGTCCCTTTAATGCAGTGAAGTTGTCCTCTCCCTTTAGCAGAAAAACCACCCCAAATAATTTTTATGATCATTGAAACTCCACAAGGTGAGACTTTGCATGGAGCCCCAGACCAAGGGAGATTGACAGTTATTTTGTGTTTCTTCCATTTGCCAATAATCGCACCAACTGTTGTCACCCTCGCTTGGCGATGGTCTTGTAGCCCCCATTCCAGCCTTGTGTAGGTCTACAATCTTCTCCCTGACATCCTTGGACAGCTCTTTGGTCTCGGCCATGGTGGAGAGATTGGAATCTGATTGATTGCTTCTGTGGAGAGGAGTCTTCTATGCAGGTAACAAGCTGAGATTAGGAGAACTCCCTTTAAGAGAGAACTCCTAATCTCAGCTCATTACCTGTATAGAAGACACCTGGGAGCCAGAAATCTCACTGATTGATCGGGGATCAAATATTTATTTCACTCATTAAAAAGCAAATCAATTTATAACTTTTCTGAAATGCGTTTTTCTGGATATTTTTGTTGTTATTCCGTCTCTCGCTGTTATAATAAACCGACCACTAAAATTATAGAGCGATCGTTTCTTTGTCAGTGGGCAAACCTACAAAATCAGCAGCCGATCAAATACTTTCCCCTCACTGTAAATAGCAGACAGAAAACGTTTATCTAATGTGCATTTCAGTCTATGCCAACCTTTGTCATTCTTTCTTTCCTACAGCCTGAAAACCTCCTCATCGACCTCCGTATCCCGGTGCCACGGGTGAAAATAATTGACCTTGAAGACGCCACAAGGATCACCGGTCACTATTATATCCACCAGCTGCTGGGGAACGCGGAATTCGCTGCTCCGGAGGTGATTAAAGGCACGCCGGTTTCTCTGGCGACCGACATCTGGAGTCTGGGCGTTCTGACGTACGTCATGCTGAGCGGCGTGTCGCCATTCCTAGACGAGAGCAATGAGGAGACCTGTATGAACATCTCTCGGGTGGACTTCTCCTTCCCACTGGAATATTTCACCAGCGTCAGCCAAGCCGCCCAGGACTTCATCCGGGCCGCGCTGCAGATGGATGCCCGCTGGAGGCCGACGGTGGCTACCTGTCTGCTTCACCCCTGGCTCCAGCCTCACTATAGCAATTATTCCAAAATCCCCCTGGACACCACGAGACTGGCCACCTTCATTGAGAGGCGGAGCCACCAGAATGATGCCCGTCCATTGCCCAATGCCAAGAGTTTTATTGTGAACCGCAATGCCATGGGAACATGAAGGCCTCACCACCTCCTGCTGAATCAGTATTAACCAGGACGGCTATGGATACATTTGTAGCGGGTTCACATACTGCGCCGGCCCGTATTCTGAAACAGGGATTGGTTGGATGGTTGAGAACATCGATTTTTTAGGGGGATGGTTGAGGACCTCCATTTCTCAGAGGGATGGTTGAGGACCTCCATTTCCCAGAGGAATAGTTGAGGACCTCCATTTCCCAGAGGAATAGTTGAGGACCTCCATTTCCCAGAGCAATAGTTGAGGACCTCCATTTCCCAGAGGAATAGTTGAGGACCTCCATTTCCCAGAGGAATAGTTGAGGACCTCCATTTCCCAGAGGAATAGTTGAGGACCTCAATTTCTCAGGGGGATGGTTGAGGACCTCCATTTCTTACAGGGATGGTTGAGGACCTCCATTTCTCGAAAGAATGGTTGATGACATCCATTTCTCGGAGGGTTGGGTGAGGACATCTGTTTCTCAGAGGTATGGTTGAGGACATCCGTTTCTCAGAGGGATGGTTGAGGGCCTCAAATTCTTATAAGGATGATTGAGGACCTCCATTTTTCAGAGGGATGGTTGAGGACCTCCATTTCTCAGAGGGATGGTTGAGGACCTCCATTTCTCAGAGGGAGGCTTTTCGCTTGTTGCCATTCACAGCATCTCAGTCCTAATTCCAGAACAGATGAAGAAGTCTTTTTATTTTCTATGAACTCATTTGGTGCTGTGCATTGGTACAATTCCTTTGCAATGAACCTTAATTCAGGCCCAAAGAGGTTTTATCTCGATGTGCTGCTATGTGATTGGCCATGCCTGTTCTTGGACGCTCCAGAGAACATGGGACCGTCTACTAAATACATACCTGACTGTCAGGAAGATGACTGTTAAAATGACTCCCGTGTTAGGAACGATTTGTCCTTAGAGAACCGTAGCTCCAAGATGATGAGATCGGAGACATCACTGTGCGACCAATGGGCAACATCGCCGTCAACCTTGTCTGTCTGTCTCTGCTCAGATGTCTGTAGTTCCCTGTAATATTGTACAGTATTGCCTTTACTGCTTGGGGGGGGAGGGGAAGAGAAGGGTCAAAAAAATCTAAATCTATCTATACATTTCATAGGTCTATACTTTCATAGCTATATAGAGTGTTACTGATTATAACCAGACAGCTACAAACACCACAGGAGCCTTAGACACACCGGAGTCATTTATCTGTCCTACGTGGGGGAGGTGGAAAGTGACTTGCTCTGGGGAGATGGTAGGGAAACCTAATTTGGGATGCCGGAACTTTTGGTGGTAATAATCTGGCAAGAGACCAGTATATATCCAATGCCTGCCAGCATCGAGCCCCGACGAAGGGAGTTGGGGGGCCCCTGAAATGTGTTGAACATCAAGTTAACTCTTTTACTGAACTTCATATCTGAGACACTCCCATCTTTTGCTTACTGTTTGAACCACTTCAGGGACCCCTGGGGATGTCTTTCTGGAACCACACATTAAGCTAGTTTGTACTGATCATTGGGTCCAGTGTGCCACCAAGACGCCCACTGGGAGTCCTTTATATGAGGGGGAGGTAGAGAGTGACTTTTTTGGGTTTTTTATGCATCTGTAGGGATGGCAGGGCAGGAAAATCTAATTTGAGATGCCTCAACATTCAGAGTTATTAGGCAGGAGTCCAGTATATACCCAATAATTGCCAGCACTCGAGCCCTGATGAAGGGAGGCAGGAGCCCCTGAAACGTGTTTGTTGTATGCTCTGGTTCGTTCTCAGGATAAATAATCTTTTACTAGGCTCTGTATATACCTGAGGCTCTCTTATTCTTTGTATAATGTTTTGACCCCTGGGGGTACCTGGTTGATACCTGCCTTCTGGAACTACACATTCAGCTAGTTTGTACCAATCATCAGGTCCAGTGCTCTACCAACACGCCCACTGGGAGCCATTCATCTGTTACATGTAGGGGAAGTAGAGGCTATTGGGGGTCTTTCTATGCTTTGTAGGGATGGAAGGGAAAGAAAAATGTAATTTGAGTTGCCTCAACACCCGGAGGTATAATACAGCCTGGAGTAGGATGAGCCTGGCAGTCTGCTAGTCCCCCCTTACAGTCCATACCCCACTCAAGCCCTGATGAAGGGAACTGTGAGCCCCAAAATGTGTTGGCTGTATCCTCTGACCTTTGACCAAGAAATATAAACTTTTACTGGACTTTGTATATACCTGAGGCACTCTCCTCCATTATACACGGTCTGGACCATTCCAGGAATCCCTAGAGATACCCCAGTAAACAGAGCTGCCTTTAAGTACTACACACTTGTACCAATCATTGACAGCATTGAAGCACTGATGAAAGGAGTCATGAGCCCCGAAACGCGTTGGAAAATCCTATCACCAGTTGTCAATAAACTTTTACTGGATTTTATATATCTATATACAGTATCACACAAAAGTAAGTACACCTCTCACATTTTTATAAATATTTTATTCTATCTTTTCATGTGACAACACTGAAGAAATGACACTTTGAGGGGACAGCACATTTACACTGTTATACAAGCTGCACACTCACTACTTTACATTGTAGCAAAGTGTCATTTCTTCAGTGTTGTCACATGAAAAGATAGAATAAATATTTACACAAATGTGAGGGGTGTACTTACTTTTGTGAGATAGCGTATGTGTGTAAATATATATATATTTATACCTGAGGCACTCCAGGGACCCCTAGAGATATTCCAGTAGACAAAGAGCTGCCTTTAAATACTACACATTTGTACCAGTCATTGTCAGTAGTCAAGCCCTGATGAAGGGAGTTGTGAGCCCAGAAACATGTTGGATAAATCCTCATATTTTACCAAACTTTTACTGGAATTTATATATATATAGATGTACCTGAGGCACTCTCATCCGTTGTAAACTATTCTGAGCACTCCAGGGACCCCTAGCGATACCTCAGAAGACAGAGAGCTACACATTTGTACCAATCATTGGGCCCAGAGCTCCACCAATACCCCCTTTGAGAGTAATTTTTTGTCCCGTGTGGGGGGAGGGGCAGAAAGTGACTTTTTTTAGGAGGATTTCATGCTGGGTAGGTCTCGTTAGGGATAGGAAACCTAATCTGAGGTGCTTGAACTTACGGGGGGGGGGGGTGTATTATTCAGCCTCGAGGGGGACAATCTATTTATTTAATATATGTTGAAACTGCCCCCATTTCCTGTATGTTCACTATTTATGTTGCTGCCCCAAACCCCCTCAATTGTCTGTTATGAAACGTGCACCCCTGCAGGGGGCGCTCTCACTGGCTTGGTTCAAGCCGAGCCGTGTTAAAGAGGAACTAAGCCCTCCTCTCCTTTTACAGCCAAGGAAGCTGCCATCTTGGGCAACTGCATATCAGAGGCCCATTCATGTGTCCGGTTTTGGGCACCGGCCCTTTGATGGCTTAGCTGTCACTGTTGCTTGTGCTCTCAGCTAAATCGCGATCACTCATGGCATGAACTGTTGTGGAAGACTGATAAATCGGTGGGTTTGGTTCTGCTTTAAGACCTACCTGTTATCTGCAGCTGGTAAGTGTACCCGTCACCCAGCTGGCGTCCCGTAAGCCAGGCCAAAGGTAGTGACCTCGCTGAGCCACCAGGTGCAAACCGACGCGTTTCATACTCAATGCGTTAGAATGCCGGATTATTTCCTAAGCCTGCAGAATGGCCGCCCTCTGTGTTCACATGACAGAGGCTCTTTTCACAATTGTGTTTTGCTTTTCTTTTACTCTGCTTTCAATTCACTGTGACCCCCCCCCCCCCCCAAGGGGCGCAACTGGAGGTCCCTCAGACATCTAAATGATGGAGGACAGCCATTAACGATCGCGTTGACATAGTCGGTGGCGCGGTATAACTGGAAATCATAGTAGACAAATACTGGAGGGTTTATGTGTAGATGTGTGATATTTATTAACAGTTTTTTGGTGTTTATTATGTGATGTTGCTTTAATTTATGACCCGGATAGTCTGCGGCGCGTGAACCTTGGAGATGGCGGAGGGGTGACGGTGCCAGGACTGGAAACAAATGGCGTGCAGCTGGAAGGAGGCACGATGGACCGTAAAGTGGGCGAATCTGTCCTCGGGGTGACCACGCTGCTGCGCAGAATGAAAAGCGTTGTCACCCCGTTACAGGAAGTGGAAAAATAGCAGATCTACTGGCAGGATCAACAGATGTTACAGTAGGGGCACAAAACATGCTATTAATGCCTGCGACAGGCTGCTGCGTATTTGGCATTTTTTTATGTCCAGAGTTCCACTTTAATGAGACATTATTTGGGTTTATTACATCCAAACTCCAGCCTATTGTATTCGTTTTTATAAAGGGGGGCTTAGATGACCTGCCGTGTTTTTATTGCTGTGACCCCTTTGGGGAAATTATCCTGGTGACCACAGCAGAAATTGAATGTCCCGAGTAGGGGAGGGGGAGGGGGGGTCATAGAGAGAAAAATCCTACAGGAGTTCTGACCCTGACCCCCTCCATCCAAAACTTTAGGCCTCCATTCACATTGCCGTGTTTTTTGTGCTACATGCCTCGCCCTGCGTGCAACAAACACACCAAGGCAGCTCCTGCACCTATGGATACATTTGTAGCGGGTCCATATCCTGCGCCGGCCCGTATTCTGAAACAGGGATTGGTTGGATGGTTGAGAACATCCATTTTTTAGAGGGATGGTTGAGGACCTCCATTTCTCAAAAGGATGGTTGAGGACCTCCATTTCTCAGAGGAATGGTTGAGGACTTCCATTTCTCAGAAGAATAGTTGAGGACCTCAATTTCTCAGAGGGGTGGTTGAGGACCTCCATTTCTCGAAAGGATGGTTGAGGACATCCATTTCTCAGAGTGATGGTTGAGGACATCCATTTCTCAGAGTGATGGTTGAGGACATCCATTTCTCAGAGTGATGGTTGAGGACATCCGTTTCTCAGAGTGATGGTTGAGGACATCCGTTTCTCAGAGTGATGGTTGAGGACATCCGTTTCTCAGAGTGATGGTTGAGGACCTCAATTTCTCAGAGGGATGGTTGAGGACCTCAATTTCTCAGAGGGATGGTTGAGGACCTCCATTTCTCAAAAGGATGGTTGAGGACCTCCATTTCTCAGAGGAATGGTTGAGGACTTCCATTTCTCAGAAGAATAGTTGAGGACCTCAACTTCTCAGAGGGGTGGTTGAGGACCTCCATTTCTCGAAAGGATGGTTGAGGACATCCATTTCTCAGAGTGATGGTTGAGGACATCCATTTCTCAGAGGGATGGTTGAGGACTTCCATTTCTCAGAAGAATAGTTGAGGACCTCAATTTCTCAGAGGGGTGGTTGAGGACCTCCATTTCTCAGAGTGATGGTTGAGGACATCCATTTCTCAGAGTGATGGTTGAGGACATCCATTTCTCAGAGGTATGGTTGAGGACTTCCATTTCTCAGAAGAATAGTTGAGGACCTCAATTTCTCAGAGTGATGGTTGAGGACCTCCATTTCTTGAAAGGATGGTTGGGGACATCCATTTCTCAGAGGGATGGTTGAGGATCTCCGTTTCTCAGAGGGAAGGTTGAGGATCTCTGTTTCTCAGAGGGAAGGTTGAGGACATCCGTTTCTTGAAAGGATGATTGGGGACATCCATTTCTCAGAGGGATGGTTGAGGATCTCCGTTTCTCAGAGGGAAGGTTGAGGATCTCTGTTTCTCAGAGGGATGGTTGAGGATCTTCGTTTCTCAGAGGGATAGTTGAGGACCTCAATTTCATATAGGGATGATTGAGGACCTCCATTTCTCAGAGGGAGGCTCTTCACTTGTTGCCATTCACAGCATCTCATTATTTGGGTTTATTACATCCAAACTCCAGCCTATTGTATTAGTTTTTATAAAGGGGGGTTGTTAGATGACCTGCTGTGTTTTTATTGCTATGACCCCTTTGGGGAAATTATCCTGGTGACCACAGAAGAAATTGAATGTCCCGAGTAGGGGAGGGGGAGGGGGGTCATAGAGAGAAAAATCCTACAGGAGTCCTGACCCTGACCCCCTCCATTCAAACCTTTAGGCCCCCATTCACATTGCCGCATTTTTTTGTGCGTTTTTTTTGCTACATGCCTCGCCCTGCGTGCAACAAACGCACCAAAGCAGCTCCAGCAGCTGGAGCTTTGCGTTGTTTGTTTTTGTTTTTTCCGCACGTCTGTCACGAATTTTGATGCACAAATGAAAATGTGAAGGGTTCCGTTAATAAAAAATTTCACATTGCACATTCCATGAAAATGCGTGCTTTGGCATGCGTTCGCGCAATGCGGAGATGTGAATGGAGCCTAAAAAATTGTGGTTTTGGCTGGGGACGGTTTTAATTCCCTAAGTAGACATGAGCAATTTGTTTCGCTCCAAATTAGTTCTCCAACGAATTTGGAAAAAATTTAGTTAATTCGGAAATATTCGAATAACGGAAATACATTTAACAAATTTTTCCGGAAATTCGAAATCCAGAATTTGGAAATTCGACAATTCAAAAATGTGAAGATCCGAAAACTAAAACGAAAATCCAAAATAACGAACTAACTTATAATAACTAAGAAATTACAGGTATTGGAATTTGCGTTAAAATTTGGCTGTTAGTGAACGTAACGAATACGAATTAATCCAAATTTACGAATTATCCGAAATAACGAATGCCGCATTTGAACGAAGGGATCATAAGGAATTAATGATAATAACTTTTTATTATTTTTATTTATTTTTAATTAGTTATGTTCCATTTGTTTAGATACGGTATTCATTATTTCGGATAATTCATAACTTTGGATTAATTCGTATTAGTTACGTTCACTGACAGATTTGAAAGGAAATTCCAATACCTATAATTTCATAATTGGTTATTATTAGTTAGTCTTTTCAGATCTTCGAATTTCTGAGTCGTCGAATTTCTGAGTCGTCGAATTTCTGAGTCGTCGAATTTCTGAGTCGTCGAATTTCTGAGTCGTCGAATTTCTGAGTCGTCGAATTTCTGAGTCGTCGAATTTCTTCAAAATAAAGAATTTTGATCATAGTGAATGACCCATAAAAAAAAAAAACGGATGAAAGTAAAACAAATGCATTTTTCGGCAGTGCACATGTCTATCACTAAGTAGTGATGATGTCACTGGGCGATGAATGACACCGGCGGTACTTAGCGATCCGCCGCCGTTAGATTTCCTGCTTTGTATTCCTTTACAGGAAGTTCCTATTATTGTGGGCGGAGCCGAAGCTGGCCCTTGTGCAGAGCAGCTGTTACCATTTTTCCACAATCTTGATGCTTTTTTTTTTTCTTTCCGCCATTTCTAAAGTTCACATCAGACCGGATAAATCGCAACTTTTTAAGCAAATCGCGGGCCCACTTTTTACATTGTTGCACTTTTTTCACCTGATCCCTATTTAAAGGAAAATATTTAATTTATATGTTGAAGAAAAAGTTACATTTCCAGAGATTTGTTACAAATCCCAGCCGCTGATCCCAGAATGCACTGCTTCTCGGAACGCCGTAATGAAGAGCGGTCAGGGGGTGCAGGCTGGGGGATGGGGGGGGGGTTTTGACGGGGGATGGGGGGGGGGGTAACACCCTGTTTTTTCGGATTTGGA
>BLSH010144350.1:207572-218845 GCA_018402905.1 Glandirana rugosa | reverse complement strand
TATATACACTCAGTATATACACTCCAGTCTTCTATATGCACTCTGTATATACACTCCAGTCTTCTATATGCACTCTGTATATACACTCCAGTCTTCTATATACACTCAGTATATACGCTCCAGTCTTCTATATACACTCAGTATGTACACTCCAGTCTTCTATATACACTCAGTATATACACTCCAGTCTTCTATATACACTCTGTATATACACTCCAGTCTTCTATATACACTCAGTATGTACACTCCAGTCTTCTATATACACTCAGTATATACACTCCAGTCTTCTATATACACTCAGTATATACACTCCAGTCTTCTATATACACTCAGTATGTACACTCCAGTCTTCTATATACACTCAGTATATACGCTCCAGTCTTCTATATACACTCAGTATATACACTCCAGTCTTCTATATACACTCAGTATATACGCTCCAGTCTTCTATATACACTCAGTATATACGCTCCAGTCTTCTATATACACTCTGTATATACACTCCAGTCTTCTATATACACTCAGTATATACACTCCAGTCTTCTATATACACTCAGTATGTACACTCCAGTCTTCTATATACACTCAGTATGTACACTCCAGTCTTCTATATACACTCAGTATGTACACTCCAGTCTTCTATATACACTCAGTATATACACTCCAGTCTTCTATATACACTCAGTATGTACACTCCAGTCTTCTATATACACTCAGTATATACACTCCAGTCTTCTATATACACTCAGTATATACGCTCCAGTGTTCTATATACACTCAGTATATACGCTCCAGTCTTCTATATACACTCAGTATATACGCTCCAGTCTTCTATATACACTCTGTATATACACTCCAGTCTTCTATATACACTCCGGTCTTCTATATACACTCAGTATGTACACTCCAGTCTTCTATATACACTCAGTATATACACTCCAGTCTTCTATATACACTCAGTATATACACTCCAGTCTTCTATATGCACTCAGTATATACACTCCAGTCTTCTATATGCACTCAGTATATACACTCCGGTCTTCTATATACACTCAGTATGTACACTCCAGTCTTCTATATACACTCAGTATAGACGCTCCAGTCTTCTATATACACTCAGTATATACGCTCCAGTCTTCTATATACACTCAGTATGTACACTCCAGTCTTCTATATACACTCAGTATATACACTCCAGTCTTCTATATACACTCAGTATATACACTCCAGTCTTCTATATACACTCAGTATATACGCTCCAGTCTTCTATATACACTCAGTATATACGCTCCAGTCTTCTATATACACTCTGTATATACACTCCAGTCTTCTATATACACTCAGTATATACACTCCAGTCTTCTATATACACTCAGTATATACACTCCAGTCTTCTATATGCACTCAGTATATACACTCCAGTCTTCTATATACACTCAGTATATACACTCCAGTCTTCTATATGCACTCTGTATATACACTCCAGTCTTCTATATGCACTCTGTATATACACTCCAGTCTTCTATATACACTCAGTATATACACTCCAGTCTTCTATATGCACTCAGTATATACACTCCAGTCTTCTATATGCACTCTGTATATACACTCCAGTCTTCTATATGCACTCAGTATATACACTCCAGTCTTCTATATACACTCAGTATATACACTCCAGTCTTCTATATACACTCAGTATATACACTCCAGTCTTCTATATACACTCAGTATATACACTCCAGTCTTCTATATACACTCCAGTCTTCTCTCCAGCACTGCTCTTGCTGAAGACCTTTACTCCATTGCTCCTCCAGCACTTCACCTGCTGCAGTTCCCTGGATCAGCAAGCACTGTGTGGTTAGGCCTGACACTAGTTCAGCCAGGCCTCAGTGAATCGCCCTTTGCAGGCAGGGACCCCGGGCCCCTATGGTGTAGGAATAGTACCGGCGCTATCTTTCCTGAACATGGCTACTGATCCCAGTTAGCTCTCTTCAGGCCCTGCCAGCCCTCTTGGCTGCAGCTACCCCTTTCCACTGCCTCTTTCACCATAGTCCTCTCTTCTGGTTCTACACCCATCTCTGACTGCAAACTCCCAGTCCTCTCAGGTGCCTCCCCAGTCCTCCTGGTTGTGCCTCACTCACCAGCCCTCCTGGCTGCAACCAGTTGTCCTCCCTGCAGTCTCTCAGCAATGCTTCCTTCCGCTGTCTTCTCCTTGCTCTCTCTGGTGCCCTCCGGTCCAGGACCTTTTCATGCGTTCCTGAATTTGGTCTCGACTGCACCCGAGCCCAGGCCCAAGGTCACCCCCCCAGATTGGGGAGCTCCCTTTAGGCCCCGACAGCCTCACCACTCTCTTAGTCCATCTCTTCCACCTGACAACTATCTCCCAGCTCCGCTGACCCTGGGTATTTATGGAGGCCTGCCCCCTGCCAATCCAGGTTGGAGATTGGTCAGGGCTCCTCAAATTACCCCAAGTGGCTACACCTCCCCTCTCCACCTCTTTCCAGAAAACACCAGAAGCTACTGGAAAGAAGAGGGAGGTCCTGATGACACCAGCCGTGAGTCACCCAGCCCTACCCTGAGCCACTCCCAGCCCAGAATGAAAACAAACCAGCAAGGCCTGCTTACATTTTCCTATCCTGCAGAAAAATCCTATCGTCTAGCACCTCACTAACTAGAGGGTGCTACACTGGCACAAAACATGGTAAATATGGCAGCCCCTGCATACCCTGATCTAGCACTTTGCACAGGTGGCACCTCCTGAAATACCCAGCATAACCTAACACAGAACATGGCACAGGCTGCACCCCGTGCATAATCTAATGTAGCCATGTGCTCACTTGGGAGTGGCTGGTAGTTGTGGTTCACCTGACAGCTGACCTCAATCGCACCATATCTCACACATCCGGAGACACTGGCCTCTTGTTTTTGTTGTTTTATTGGGGGGAATAACTTGGATGGGGATAAGTAGAATTATAGTACAAAGTTGGCTCATACAAGCCCGTATGTGCGCTGACACTGCAGACTCTCCCTCTGCAGACTATTGCTCCTTCGCCCTCCAGCTCAGTACTTGGTTTTCGGCCTAAAAGGAATTTTTTAGGCCGCTAAACTCTGTTCTTCACCGCAGTTAGCACGAGGCCTACCCTATCCTGGCAGGACCTCAGGAACACCCATTACAGGCAAAAGGCACGCGGGCGCCTGTTTGTGCAGCAAAAGTACTTCTGTGCTAACCGGGCCTTTGATGGACTACAACTCCCAGTCCATCACTGACTCCAGGTCCCCTAGACCTTCTCTTTTCCTCAGTGACTCTCTCCTTCCCTTGACTGACCTCCAAGGGTCCCACAGACTGTTCACTTTCCTCTCCCAGCCTGCACCAGCACTTTCCCTCCTTCAGTCCCAGGGACCGCCGCTCACTGCACCGGAGGGTTCCTTAAAGTCTCTCACTGTGTAGCACCTCCGCTGTTCTCCTGTTCCTCCTGTGCTGCTCCCAGGATCTCTCTCCTTCCTGGCTGCACCCAAACTCCCAGGCCCCCAAGGTCACCCTCCCCAGACTGGGGGGCAACCTCCCGGGTAGGGGCCTGCTACCTAGCGCCTCTACTACATCTCCAGACTTCCACCCGACACTACTCCTCCCAGATTGGGCTGACAGCGTATTTAAGGAGGCCTGCCCCCTGACAACCCTGCATGGGGATTGGTCAGGGCCCCTTAGAATACTCCAGATGGCTCCACCTATCTTCCAGTTTTCTGCCCAGAGACCAACACCAGCTGTCTGGTTACAGAGAGGGAGGTTCTGGTGACCTCATCTGTTCAGTCCACCCAATCCTCCCTGAGCCACTCCTACCAGCTCAGATCAAAACACCCAGGCCTGCACACTACAGTCAGGCCTGACTAAATTTACCTTTCCTAGTCAAAACCCTTGCTAAAAAACTCACCTACTCTGTGGGGGCGCTGCACTAACATGGCTCCCTGCACAGATGGCACCCCCTGCATACTCTGACCCAACTCCCTGCACAGATGGCACCTCCTGAAATACCCTCACTCAGCTCCCTTTATAGCCTAATACAGATTATGTCACCCCCCCCCCGGCATAGCCTAACAGCACTCCCTGCACAGATGGCACCTACTGCATAACCTAACACAGCACAGATTACACCCCTTGCATAATCTAATACTGCATCCTGCAAAGGTGGCACCCCCTGCATACTCTCACCCAGCTCCCTGCAAAGGTGACACCTCCTGAAATACCCTGACCCAGCTCCCTGCATATCATGGCACAGGTTGCACCCCTGCATAATCTAACACCGCTCCCTGCAGAGATGGCACCCCCCTGCATACCCTGACCCAACTCCCTGCACAGGTGGCACCCACTGCATACCTTGACCCAACTCCCTGCACAGGTGGCACCCCCTGCATACCCTGACCCAACTCCCTGCAGAGATGGCACCCCCTGCATACCCTGACCCAACCCCCTGCACAGGTCGCACCCCCTGCATACCCTGACCCAACTCCCTGCAGAGATGGCACCCCCTGCATACCCTGACCCAACCAGCTGCACAGGTGGCACCCCCTGCATACCCTGATCCTGCACTCTGCTCAGATGGCACCCCCCTCATGTTGAGAAGGAGAATGAAAATCTCACATCATTTGAATGTTCACATAATTGGAACCAGAATATTTTTAACCCATTCCTGACTGATTGAAATGTATCTAAATGCATTTTTTTTTCATTTTGGATAGAGCAGAGCCCCTGGTGTGTTTTTTTTTTTGTTTTTTTTTGTGGTCTTAGTCCTAATTGGGAGATTTTCTTCACATCCAGGCACAAGAGGAAGTGAGAAGAAATCTCTCAAAAGTGAAATCCCTTCTTGTCGCCAGAACAATTGAATGACTTTCCCATCATTCCACATTCAGTAACAACTCAGAACTTACAGATCTCCTATCACTTTCTGTATCTGTGATCATGGCCACCAGCATGACTTGAGAGGCTGAAAATCCCCAACTGGGAAGACAGAACACAATAAGAACCTGACAGAGGGTCTAACCCTTCACCACTCCACCCAAAACTTAAAAAAAATAAAAATGGCTTTAGATACAATTTAACGTTCTCAGGATGTCCATCCAACCAAGCTGCCTGTAGATGATATCTACAACTTCTGTTAAGCCGTAGCCACCAGTCTTGTGGTAAATTGTATCTAAAGCCAAAATATTACAGTGGCTGATTTTTGTTTTCTGGTTATGAATTAAAATCAATATTAAAAGATTTTGGTCACTTTGATCTTTGGCCCGGTTCTCTCAGACTCTTTATGTGTGGATCCTAACCTCTAGGTCCCACAGTTAGGAGTTACCGCGGTTTTAAGAGCCGCCTCATTATATCTGATTGATTTTCTGGAATAAACGACATTGGCTCCTTGCCGTGGTGAGTTGACATTGCTTGTGGCTCTTGTCAGGTCAGCAAGCTGCCATACTGCTTTCACAGACTGGATCTCAGTAGGTATGTCTCTTCGTATAATACAACATATGAGACAACACACAGGTCTCATCCGTAGGTAGGGTCAGCCTCCACTCTGCTGGTCCATGTGCCATGTCATAGTAGTAAAATGTGACTCCAGATGTAATGTGACTCACTGCCTATTCAGCTTCGAAAATCACTTGTTTACTTCAAAGACAGATAATCCTGTGAACAGAATTGATAAAGAGTTTACAATATATACAGATAGGGTGCAATAAACATATCTATTTATAGTGGTGTCATTTATTGAAATCCACATAGTGTGCATAATGTGCGGTGTTGGCTCATCACATGGTGGGCTAAGAGCTCAGAGAGAGCAGTCATTGGTGTTCTTGGCAGAACAATGTACCACATTTATAGTCTGTGCCCAGAATCTGAGGAGCTCTGTGTACAGTCTGGGCCCAGGATCTCAGGAGCTCCATGTACAGACTTGGCCCAGGGTCTGAGGAGCTCCATGTACAGTCTGGATCCAGGGTCTTAAGGAGCTCCGTATAAAGTCTTGGCCCAGGATCTGAGGAGCTCCATCTATAGTCTGGGCCCAGGATGATCTGAGGAGCTCCATGTACAGTCTGTGCCCGGGATCTGAGGAGCTCCATGTACAGTCTGGGCCCAGGATCTGAGGAGCTCCATGTACAGTCTGTGCCCAGGATCTGAGGAGCTCCATGTACAGTCTGTGCCCAGGATCTGAGGAGCTCCATGTACAGTCTGGGTCCAGGATCTGAGGAGCTCCATGTACAGTCTTGGCCCAGGGTCTGAGGAGCTCCATGTACAGTCTGTGCCCAGGATCTGAGGAGCTCCATGTAGAGTCTTGGCCCAGGGTCTGAGGAGCTCCATGTATAGTCTGTGCCCAGGATTGGAGAAGCTCCATGTACAGTCTTGGCTCAGGGTCTGAGGAGCTCCATGTATAGTCTGTGCCCAGGATCTGAGGAGCTCCATGTACAGTCTGTGCCCAGGATCTGAGGAGCTCCATGTACAGTCTTGGCCCATGGTCTGAGGAGCTCCATGTACAGTCTGTGCCCAGGATCTGAGGAGCTCCATGTATAGTCTGTGCCCAGGGTCTGAGGAGCTCTATGTACAGTCTTGGCCCAGGATCTGAGGAGCTCCATGTACAGTCTTGGCCCAGGGTCTGAGGAGCTCCATGTATAGTCTGTGCCCAGGATGTGAGGAGCTCATTGTACAGTCTGTGCCCAGGATTTGAGGAGCTCCACATACAGCCTCAGCCATAGGTGTTCGCAGTCTATTGCATTAGGGTGTGCACAACAAAGCGCAAACACACACGTGTGTGTGTGTGTGTATATGTCAGAAGGGCAGAGCTTGGTGTCAGTAGTTTATTTTTATTTTATTTCTTTTTTTACAATTTAGTTTTTTTATAATCTTTTACAATATTATATTTTATTTTTTATAATTTTATTTAGGAGCCCTGCTGGGGGGCTTTGGTGAAATATCAGGGGTCTAAACAGACCTCTGATGTCTCACTTTTTGGGCAGAGAAAGGGACTGAGGACAGAGCTTCCCCAGCCCCTTTCTCTGCAGCCAGGCAGCATCGGGAATCTGCACAGTACAGGGTGATTAGGGTGTGCCCAGGCACACCTGCCACCCTATGTGCACACACCAATGGCCTCGGCCCAGAATCTGAGGAGCTCCATGTAACGTCTTGGCCCAGAATCGGGACCAGGATCCATGGGTATCATGTAGGTCTTAGCCCAGGATCCATGGGGCTTTATTTAAAGTCTGTGTCCAGGAAACAAGGGTGTTCTTGTACAGTCTAGGCCCATGTGTATTGAGCATCTTATTAATGCCACTTTTGTGTTTGCTGCCCCTATGCGATGCACTGCGGCAGGGGTCTCCAAACTGCGGCCCCAGGGCCAGATGTGGCCCTTTTCTAGCCTTTATCTGGTCCTTGGGGCACTATTCTTCCATATGTTATGAAGCGCTATTCCTCCCACTTCCACCAACAATGGGGCATTATTACTTCCACTAATACCAGTGATGGAGCACTCCTATTGATCACTAACATTGAGGCCATGTTTACCCTCACTGATGCTGGGCCCAGGACATTTTCTACCTCCAATGGCCACAATGCGGCCCCTTTAAAGTCTTAAAGACAGAAAACCGGCCCCTTGTTTGAATAGTTTGGGGACCCCTGCACTACGGTGTTGACATGTCAACATTTTTGGCAAAATGCCTATTGATGTGTCAGCCCATTCACATGTCCTTAAAGCGGAGTTCCACCCTTTCCTTAGGTTTATTAAAAGTCATCAGCTACAAAAAGTGTAGCTGCTGACTTTTAATAAACCGACACTCACCTGTCTCCCGGTCCAGCGATGGAGCCGCACGGAGCCTCGCTCCTCTCCCCCTCCCCTCCACGGCGCCGGCATTGCTACTGTGGGCACCCGGCCGCGGCTTCACGGCTGGGCGCACACTGCGCATGCGCGAGCGGCGCTGCACATTGTGATTGGTCCCGAAGTCTTCTAGGACCTGTCCTGTGTCCCAGAAGACTTCGGGAGCGCCTAAGGCGACCGGGGCGGAAGTACCCCTAAAAATAGGGTATCCCCACCCCCCCCTCCTCCCCAAAAGCTCAGTTTCAGCATCTGGAGCTGGGGAGGAGGACTTAAAGCAGAAGTTCCACTTTTGGGTGGAACTCCGCTTTAAGTAAATCAGGTCCAGAACCTCAGAGTCCATCACAGGGTGCATTGTCCAATGCCAGCAGAACACAGGGGTTGATTCTGACCATGGAGGGGGTCCAAATAGTTCAGAGGGGGATTCCGATTGGGGAAGGGTCCAAAATTTTCAGCTGGAAAGACCTGAACATGGCAACAATGGCCCTCAGCTCTCAAATCTGCTGAACAACCCAAATCTCAGTCGGTTTTCTGGCAGCAAATTCTTTATGAATTTGGAAGAACAATGAGACCCTTCAAAGTTGTGGCCCTCCTGGGGCCCCGGCTGGCACATCTACATGACAAAAAAAGGGAACTTTCACTTTCTAGAAAGCAGAACAGAAATACAACAGAAATCTGTGTTTCTGGGGAATTTCTGTCCTTTGGTGGATGTGCCCAATGGGCCTCCACAAAGTTTTACCAGCACTGCTCTTCACCAGTTACAGATCCACTCTCACCAGACGGTGCCGGCCTCTCCAGATGGGCACAAGAGCTCAATACGGTACCCGTACATCGGAAGCTGTTTCCACGCCATCGCCCGGCTACTGCCCTGTGATTTGACACAGTGGGAATTTGTCAGCAGATCCCGGCCAATGATTCATGGCTGAGACCTGCTGATCGGCTGTCCAATCACAGCCCAGAGCTCTGTGTTGACAAACAACACAGGGCTCTGAACAGAGTGAACGGTCGCTTTGTTTCCTTTGCTTGCAAAGCAGGGAAAAGAAACAAATCGATGTGTAGTGAAAAGCAGCACATTCTACGCACACATTAATGGAGAAGTACGGGGAAGGCTGGTTTGGCTGTACTTCTCCTGTGGATCACAGAAGTGCAGTCCGTCCTGCACTCCTGTGAGCCCTTTTCAGCAGACAGTGGACTGAAGCTCGCTGTCAGCTGACGTCACTGAGCCAGTCCAGGCTCAGGCAGGATCGCGATAATGAAGTTGGGACACACCCATATGCCTGAGCCAATGCCTGGCTCAGCCTCTCAGGGAGCTGCTGTGATCCTGAGCCGGCCGCCCCCTCCACAGCCAGTGCTCCAGTGAACAAGGAGGGGCGCAGTGCAGAAAGCTGTGACTGGCAGTCTCTGCTTGGGGAGCCCTAAGAACTGAGTGATCTATGGCATTTGATTACTCGGGTCTCAGTGTTAGAGCAGGTGTTATGCCAATTAGCCAACTCGTCAATAACTACGTTACTTCCGGTTTCTTCAACCACTTGCCGACCGCCGTACGACTATAAGCGGCGACAGCATGGCTCTGTCCCACGAATCACCGCTTATAGTCGTCACTAGTGCGTCGGGCCGCGGCCACGGGTCGGGTGGACTCGATGTCTGCCGGCAACTCGTGATGCCCTGTGACAGAGCCAGAACAGGGAACCGCTGATGTAAACACGGCAGTTCCCTGTTCTGTCAGGTGGCATCTAAGAGATCTACTGATCCCTGTGATCTCTGGTGCCCCTGGCAGCCCAGCCCCCTCACAGTTAGAACGCCTAGGGAACACAGTTACCCCCTTCACTGCCAATGCCATTTATACAGTAATTAGTGGACATTTAAATTTCTGATCGCTGAATAAATGTCATTGGTCCCAAAAAAGTGTAAAAAAATTTCCGACATGTCCGCCGCAATATCAAAGTGCTGATAAAAATCGCAGATCACCGCCATTACTAGTGAAAACATTTTTTTTAAAAACCTCAGAAATTAATTCTCATGGTTTGTAAACGCGGCAACTTTTGCTTAAACAATAAAGGTCGATTGCAAATTTTTTTACCAAAAATATGAGGAAGAATTGAAGTCGGCCAAAAGCGATGAATACATTTAGTTTTTTTATATTTTTTTTTTTTGGATTTGTATTTTAGCAAAAAGTAAGAAATATTGTTTTTTTTTTGTGCAAAATTGTCACTCTTTTTTTAGTTTATAGCGGCGATCAAAAATAACGCAGAGGGGATCAAATTCCAACAAAAGAAAGCTCTGTGGGAAAAAAAGACACAAATTTCGTGTGGGTACAACGCCGCACGACCGCGCAATTTTCCGTTAAAGCGGCGCAGTGCCGAATGGCAAAAAGTGCACTGGTCCTAACGTGGGAAATCCTTCCGGTCCTTAAGTGGTTAACAGTAATTGGAGATTTTGACGAATTGCTGTTTGGACACAACACCGGCAACCGAATACAGTGCACAATATTATGAGCGGAGATTGTTACCCCCCCCCCCCCACTCCGATACTAACCAACAAAATGGCCGCCTCCGAGACGGCGACACCTTTGTCCTCGATAGCCGCTGTGCTAAATCCTCCTGTAGCGGATTGTATTCGGTTGCCGGTGTTGTGTCCACACAGCAATTCGTCAAAATCTCGAATTACTGGTGGTTTATAGAAACCGGAAGTAACGAGGTTGGAGCTTCTGAGGAGTTGGCTAATTTAACAGAACTCCGGTGTGGGAGAGACGCAGCATCCACCAAACTATGTATGAATCTGCAAAAAAAATACTTCTCTTTTAATACTTCCTAGGAGCACATTTAACCCTTTGATCACTCCTCATGTTAACCCGTTCCCTGCCAGTGTCATTATACAATATGTCCATATATTATTATTCGTATCTACTACATTGGCCATCCTTTAATATTATTATTATTGGCCCATATACTAGCCAATAACAATAACCACTTGCCAACCGTTCTATAGCAGTTTTACTGCTACAGGGTGGCCACTGTGCGCAGGATCACGTGTGTGTATATATATATATATATACATACAGTATCTCACAAAAGTAAGTACACCCCTCCCATTTCTTCTATCTTTTCATGTGACAACACTGAAGAGCTGACACTTTGCTACAATGTAAAGTAGTGAGTGCACAGCTCTTTTCTATCTTCTTTACCCTCCCCACATGAATGAAAACACTCTATGACATACATATATATATATATATATGTGTGTGCACTAGGACGCGTGTCACCGGTGGGACATCGTCATTTTGACGATATCTTGCCAACCGTTCACCAATAACAATAACCGATCATATACCCGGTTATTATTATTATAATTTCCTACCGGTTACATCATCTATGCTTATTATTATATACCTGTATAACATATTACTGTGACCGTCCCTTGCCCAATTGTACT
>BLSH010144350.1:195679-206857 GCA_018402905.1 Glandirana rugosa | reverse complement strand
CACAGGTGATATCATTTGCTGCTCAGTGATTGCAGTATTCTAGTCTGCATCTCCTCAAGGTAATACTTAAAATCTGGCCTGTTGGTGGGTCCCGAGGACCGGAGTTGAGAACCACTGATGTAGAGCAACAGTTCTTTTTTTCAGATCCTCAGAGAGTTCTTTGCCATGAGGTGCCATGTTGAACTTCCAGTGACCAGTATGAGAGAGTGAGAGCGATAACACCAAATTTAACACACCTGCTCCCCATTCACACCTGAGACCTTGTAACACTAATGAGTCACATGACACGGGGGGGGGGGGGGGGATGCCTACTTGGGACCAATTTGGACATTTTCACTTAGGGGTGTACTGACTTTTGTTGCCAGCGGTTTAGACATTAATAGCTGTGTGTTGAGTTATTTTGAGGGGACAGTAAATTTGCACTGTTATACAAGCTGTACACTCACTACTTTACATTGTAGCAAAGTGTCATTTCTTCAGTGTTGTCACATGAAAAGATAGAAGAAAAGTGTGGGGTGTACTTACTTTTGTGAAATACTGCGTTTGTGATCCTGCACTTCCCGCCAGAGGCTCACTCCCCCTGTGATTATACACAGTGGGAGCTGATCAGTGGGTACCGCAGACTTGATGTCCACCGGCACCCGCCGATCATCATTAGGACCAGAGCACTTTTTGCCATTCGGCACTGCGTTGGTTTAACTGACAATTGCGCGGTCGTGCGGCGTTTTACCCAAAATAAATTTGCGTCCTTTTTTTCCCCACAAATAGAGCTTTCTTTTGGTGGTATTTGATCCCCTCAATTCTCCAAAAAAAAAAAATATATATTTCTTACTTTTTTGTAAAATACAAATCCAAAAAAAATATATAAAAAAAATTTTTTTCATCGGCTTTGGCCGATTTATATTCTTCCTCATATTTTTTGGGAAAAAAATCGCAATCGGCGTTTATTGATTGGTTTGCGCAAAAGGTGCCGCGTTTACGAATGATGAGAATTAATTTCTGGGGTTTTTATTTTTTTTCTAGTAATGGCGGCGATCTGCGATTTTTAGCGGTACTGCGATATTGCGGCGGACATGTCGGACCATTTTGACACTTTTTTGGGACCATTGGCATTTATACAGCGATCAGTGCTATAAAAATGCACTGATTACTGTGTAAATGCCATTGGCAGTAATGGGGTTAACCTGGAGGGGGCGCTCTAAGGGTTAACTGTGTTCCCTCATTGTTCTAACTGTATGGGGGCTGGGCTGGCAGGGGGAGGGGAGTGATCACGGCTTCCATATACAGGAAGCCTGTGATCACCGCCCTTCCCCCTCTGTCAGAACAGAGATCCGTGTTTACTTACACCGACCTCCGTTCTGTCAGTGCGGGGCGGCGGATCGTGGGTAGCCAGAGGCGATCGAGTCCACCCTACCCACTCCCAGACCCCCCCCCCACGGAACACAGTGAGTGCCCTCACAATACTCGTTATTGCGGCCGCTGGCAGGCGATGCTGGTTCGCGATAATGAGGCACTTTGCCGCCATCACGCTGCGGCGGGTGGTCGGCAAGTGGTTAAATTACATTTTCCTAGGCCCTATCAAGTTAAAGAGGAGAATCTTCCCTCCAACCACTTTGCGTATTATTTTATATATACTGCGATTCTGTACTTTGCCAAATATGCTGCAGAAATCTCCCTCCGCTGAGTTTGGTTGCAGCCATTTTAACTGTGGGCAGCTGAGGCTGCTGCCTGTTCACTTCCTGGATTTCCACAGACACACAGAGGCACACCTCCAGCTCTGCAGCTCTCATTGGCCCTCTTATGACTCACCCCCCGTCCCTTCCTTCCTCAGGAGAGTGAGAGAGAGCTGTGCATGATGTCATAAACCTAGGCTAATGACCAGACAGGAAACAGGAAGTGGGCTGTATAAGGGATTTACTGGCAGAAAAAAATGTTTTACTATCCATATTATGTTAAAACAACAAGAAGGGCAGAGGATTTCATAGATGGAAAGTTGAAAAAATTACTGAAGTTCCACTTTAACAGAGGGGCCCAGGAGGCGGGAGCAGAGGAGGAACTTTTTTTTTCCATTTTCCAGGTGTAGGCGGATAAAGTCAGGGCACTTTATTCCTCTGCACCCCACGGGGGGTAGGTGGGAGGTGTAGGCATGGTTGGGGGGGACCCCCATCAGGAGGACTCTATGGGGCCCCATGATTTATAACAGTAGCCATATTAGTGTATCACTGGTGATATCAGTGGCAGTCAGTTAGTGTCAGATTGTCCGCCACACTATCGCAGCCCCACCATAAGTCGCTGATCACCATTACCAGTAGAAATAAATACAAATTCCAGTATATATTCCATAGTTTATAGATAACGTTCATGCAAACCAATCAATATACACTTACTGGGATATTTTTTTTTTACCGAAGACATGTGGCAGAATACATTTTGGCCAAAATCTCAGAATAACTTGGATGTTTTACATTTTTTTTATTGGATTTTTTTTTTTAAATGGAAAGTAGGAAATATCCAGTGGAGGCTGGTGAGGTTTAAGGATGGGGGGGGGGGCTCCAGGCCCCGTCCTTCCTTTTTGGCCCCTCCCACTTCTCATAAGCCCCATCCCTTATATAATCCACCCACTCCGTCCCCTGTATTCCACATATTGTGTCAGGAGTATACGGTTCAGCATCACAGGACACAGTATACAGCTCAATAATACAGGTGGGATACATTGCAGCCAGTATCACAGGTGGGATATATTGCAGCCAGTAACACAGGTATTAGCAGCCAGTAACACAAGTAGGGTATATAGCAGCCAGTATCACAGGTGTGGGGGGGGGTATATTGCAGCTAGTATCACAGATGGGGGGTATATAGCAGCCAGTATCACAGATGGGGGGTATATTGCAGCCAGTAACACAGGTGGGGTATATAGCAGCCAGTATCACAGGTGGGGTATATTGCAGCCAGTAACACAGGTGGGGTATACAGCAGCCAGTATCACAGGTGGGGGTATATTGCAGCCAGTAACCCAGGTAGGGTATATTGCAGCCAGTAACACAGGTGGGGTATATTGCAGCCAGTATCACAGGTGGGGTATATAGCAGCCAGTATCACAAGTAGGGGTATATTGCATCCAGTAACACAGGTAGGGCATATTGCAGCCAGTATCACAGGTGGGATATATAGAAGTCAGTATCACAGGTAGGGGTATATAGCAGACAGTATCACAGGTGGTGGTATATTGCAGCCAGCATTACAGGTGGGGTAGATAGCAGCCAGTATCACAGGTTGGGTATATTGCAGCCTGTAACACAGGTATTAGCAGCCAGTAATACAAGTAAGGGTATATTGCAGCCAGTAACACAGGTGGGTAAATTGCAGCCAGTATCACAGGTAGGGGTATATTGTAGCCAGTAACACATGTGGGTTAAATAGCAGCCATTAACATAGGTGGGTTATATTGCAGCCAGTAACACAGGTAGGGGTATATTGCAGCCAGTATCACAGGTAGGGGTATATTGCAGCCAGTAACACAGGTATTGGTATATTGCAGCCAGTAACACAAGTAGGGTATATAGCAGCCAGTATCACAGGTGGGGTATATTGCAGCCAGTATCACAGGTAGGGGTATATTGCAGCCAGTAACCCAGGTAGGGTATATTGCAGCCAGTATCACAGGTGGGGGTATATTGAAGCCAGTAACACAGGTGGGGTATACAACAGCCTGTATCACAGGTGGGGTATATAGCAGCCAGTATCACAGGTAGGGGTATATTGCAGCCAGTATCACAGGTGGGGTATATAGCAGCCAGTATCACAGGTAGGGGTATATAGCAGCCAGTATCACAGGTTGGGTATATTGCAGCCAGCATCACAGGTGGGGGTATATAGCAGCCAGTATCACAGGTTGGGTATGTTGCAGCCAGCATCACAGGTGGGGGTATATTGCAGCCAGCATCACAGGTGGGGGTATATAGCAGCCAGTATCACAGGTTGGGTTTATTGCAGCCAGTATCACAGGTGGGGGTATATTGCAGCCAGCATCACAGGTGGGGGTATATAGCAACCAGTATCACAGGTTGGGTATATAGCAGCCAGTATCACAGGTGGGGTATATAGCAGCCAGTAGTATCACAGGTGGGGTATATAGCAGTCAGTAACACAGGTGGGGTATATTGCAGCCTGTAACACAGGTACGTACCTGGCTTTTGGTGGCTTCCCATGTGTGGCCGCTCGAGTGACGAGTCTGTGTCACTCCAGTCCTACAGGCTACTGGGCTGGCTGGGACCCCTGGCGCTTGCTTAGGCCGCGGGCGGCTGGGCCTTGGGCCCGGTCGGCCGCACTCAAGTGATGGACGGATTTGGCCAGCGAGGACGGATGGAGGGGAACCCAGCGGGTGCTGCGCCTGCGTGTTTGGTCACTCATCACACGCCCAGCAGCGCGTCTGCTTCAGTTCCGCCCCCGCCCACCACACCATGACATGACCAATCACTGGTCCACCAGTGCTCAGGACAGCCAATGAGTGTAAGCCTAGCTGGCGCACACACTAACACTTTTAGCTTTGACCAATGAGCTCACTAATTGATGTCAGCAGACAGCAAGGAGCAGAAAAAAATCAGGGGAAACAGTGTACCGGCGCCACTTATAAAGGAGTCGGAGAGACTCGGACGACTTTTTTTTTTTCATCACTCCTAGGGGGGGGGGGGGGGTCCCCTATGGACGAGCCGCCACTGGAAATATCGGAAGAATACCAGTATGTTGCCCAGGCCTGCAGCTGCCGCCCATTCGTTGTTTTGAATAAATTCGCAACTTCGGAAAAATCCGAAAATTCAAAAGTCAGAAATAACTAACTAATAAAAACTATGAAATTATAGATATTGCAATTTCCTTTCCAATTTGGCTGCTAGTGAACGTAACGAAAACAAATTTATCCGAAGTTAGTAATTATCCGAAATAACGAATGCCGCATCTAAACAAATGAACCGTAACAAATTAATAATAATAAATAATAATAATAAAAAGTTTTTATTATCATTCATTATTATTAATTTGTTACGTTCTATTTGTTTAGATGCGGCATTCGTTATTTCAGATAATTTGTAACTTCGGATCAATTCGTATTCGTTACTTTCACTAACAGCCAAACTTGAAAGGAAATTGCAATACCTAAAATTTCATAGTTATTATTAGTTATTATAAGTCAGTTATTTCAGATTTTTGTTTTTATTTTCGGACTTTCGAATTTCAGAATTTTCACATTTCTGAATGTCGGAAAAATTTGTTAAACGGGTTTTCATTAATTCGAATATTTCTGAATTAACACATTTTTCAAATTTCGTTGAAAAACTAATTTGGAACGAAACGAGTTGCACGTGTCTACCAAATATAGTGCTCCACTTTTTTACACCAAAAGCAAAGAGCTTCAAAGATAAACAGCAAAGTTTTCCTACTGCAAAATAAACGGAAATGAAAATGATGGTGTCATCTCCATCTAGTGGCCAACGTGAACGCTACTTCGTTCAATGTCATCCCACTAGAGCGCACGCACGAGAAACCTCCAGAAACCTGCGGGTGGGAGGCTCCGACGTTCCAAGGTTTTGTCAGTCTAGGGGGCCACCATTCATGTAAATAAGCGTGGATGCCCTTGTCAGGTGGGGGGCCTAACACCTGGTCACACCTGATAAATATTTTATATACCGTTGTAGCACCCTGGTGTTAGCCAGGGTTGCAAACAAATTTAGTTATGCTAGGTGGTAACCAGCCTGGCTGATTGTTAGGGAGTTCCACTGACCTTTCCATAAATCTGGGTCTGATGCCTTCCTCTCTTCTGTCACTGGGTGGCATTAGAGTGACAAGGGCATAGTGAATCCAGACTAGGAGTGGATAGGTTGTCTCAGCCAATTGGCAGGGGTCTCTCGCCCCTTGGCCTGCTGGGAGAGCCTATTTGTTCGGATGGAGTCAGGTGATTGGGGTTCTGTGCCACCTGGATGGCTGTCTGGGTGGATGTGTGTTGAAAAGCTCCTGGCTGCTAGGCCAGAAGCCTGAGGCCTATCCAGGATTACCTGGCTGCTAGGCCAGAAGCCTATCTGGGAGTACCTGGCTGCTAGGTGGGGTTGCCACTTTTTCTTTAAGCCAAACCCGAACACTTTAGAGGCGCACAACAATTTTTTTTTAAGTATACACTATAGGACTATAACAGACCTGGGACACCTTTGGATGCTCCTAAGAGAATAGCAATGCAATGCGCATAGTGCCCCCTCACCCACCTATCAGGCCCTGTTCTGAGACACATTCCTGTCTGAATATTGTCTGACAGTCCAGGTTTTGAATCATGTGTCCGGGTGAATCCCGACCAGGTGGCAACCTCACTGCTAGGCCAGAAGCCTGAGGCCTATCTGGGAGTACCTGGCTGCTAGGCGGTCTGAGGTCTATCCAGGTTGGAAGCAAGCAGCGTGGGGTTGGGGCTTAAGGCTTGGAGCCCAACCAAGTTGCAGGGGTTCTGCCGGACGGAGAACCAAGTTGTTGCCACAGGTGAAGGAAAGCAGTTGCCATCAGAGATGGCCACTCCTGTGCCCAGAGGCAAGTGCCAGAGGTAAAAGGAGACACAGTCACCAACCAGGGACTATCTCTCCTGTTATCAGAGGTCAGGTCCAGTGGAGACTGAAGAAGGAGCAGAGCAGCCTTTTTCACTAACCGGGGATGGTGAAAAAGTTGGGAAAACATCAACAGAGCCAAGTCAGGGACCCAGCGGGATAGTGTGGGTGACTCTTGCAGAGGATTCAGTAGGTTAGCTGAAGAGCCCAGTCAAGGATGCAGCAGGATAGTGTGGGTGATGCTTGCAGAGGATACAGCAGGTTAGCTGAAGATCCAAGTCAGGGACCCAGCGGGATAGTGTGGGTGATGCTTGCAGAGGATTCAGTAGGTTAGCTGAAGAGCCCAGTCAGGGACGCAGCAGGATAGTGTGGGTGATGCTTGCAGAGGATTCAGTAGGTTAGCTGAAGAGCCAAGTCAGGGACGCAGCAGGATAGTGTGGGTTAGGCTTGCAGAGGATACAGCAGGTTAGCTGAAGATCCAAGTCAGGGACCCAGCGGGATAGTGTGGGTGACTCTTGCAGAGGATTTAGCAGGTTAGCTGAAGAGCCAAGTCAGGGACGCAGCAGGATAGTGTGGGTGATGCTTGCAGAGGATACAGCAGGTTAGCTGAAGATCCAAGTCAGGGACCCAGCAGGATAGTGTGGGTGATGCTTGCAGAGGATACAGCAGGTTAGCTGAAGATCCAAGTCAGGGACCCAGCGGGATAGTGTGGGTGACTCTTGCAGAGGATTTAGCAGGTTAGCTGAAGAGCCAAGTCAGGGACGCAGCAGGATAGTGTGGGTGATGCTTGCAGAGGATACAGCAGGTTAGCTGAAGATCCAAGTCAGGGACCCAGCGGGACAGTGTGGGTGATGCTTGCAGAGGATACAGCAGGTTAGCTGAAGAGCCAAGTTAGGGACCCAGTAGGACAGTGTGGGTGACACTTGGAGGCCACATCGGGTTAGATGTGAAGGAGCTTAAGGGATCCAGCAGCGGCTGGGATCTGAAGAGTCTAGTGAGAGACTGGGAGCTCAGTGAGAGGATCCCCAATGGGAATACTTTGAGTTGTGATCTGCATAGAAGTTAAAGTTACAAGTTCTGTTGCTATAGGAGACAGCGGTCTACTGATGCAGTTTGCTGCAATCCAGCTTAAAGGCCCTTGAACTGTATTGCTATCCTCCTATTTTTGTCTCGGAGTCTGCCAAGTGTTTTTGCCCCTGCCTAAGGGTGTCCTGGCCCTAACCCTCTCTCCCCAGTTCTGTTAAGAGTTGGCGCCAACTTACTCCATCTGCACTTCACCCACCATGCCTGGTAACCCACACTGTGCAGATGGACGCCAGCTCTCCCTGACTCTGGAGGTCACCATGAGGCCTCTAGGGGTCGGGGCCACGGCTACACTGTATTTGTTCTCTGTCCTTATAATGTGCATTAGAACCACGAATGAATGATGAATTCTTATTTGTATCTCTTGCTGCTTCCGCATAGAACAATCGTTCTCCAGAGATCCCTGAAAGCCCCTCAGTATCTGGACTCTTCGGAAAAAAGAACCGCTCTGCACAAACCTTTCTTTGAGACTGGGAGCCATGAGAGGGAACTTTCACCTTCCGGTCAGCAGAGTAGAAAGAAGTTTGGGCTTCTGGGGGATTTCCGTCCCTCGGAGGATCGGCCCGGGTTACATTGTTTCCCAATACAAAGGATGAGAATTCAAATCCAAGGAGCCCACATGGACAGACTGACGGGCAAACAAAATGCCAGATCCCAAAAACATTTCTCCTCGTCTGACCCCAACATTGGGAAATTGCTGAGGGCCGAGAGGAAGGGGGTGGGGGGGGTTCTGTGGGCTCCGGATATGGAAGATGCTGGCCAGTGCCAGGACAAGGTCATCTAGAGCCCAGGGTGAAGATGCCAAACTGTGCCCTCCTTCCAAGGTGTATGAGCACTGTGTCAGCGAAAATCACCCCCCCCCCCAAAAAAAACACTGAGCACTGCAAGCTTGCCCCCTAATACCTTCTCCCTCCTCCCAGTACAAATCTACCCTCCCCTTCCAACACAAATCCCCTCTCCCCCAATCTCCTTGTGGTGCCCCCCCACCTCATATGATACCATAGTGCCCAGGGCAGCCGACCCTCCTGCCCACCCCTTGTCCCGGCCCTGATGCTGGCGGGCTCAGGTTTTCCTTTCTTTCTAAAGTGGAACTCCAGACAAATTTTTTTTTTCTTTTTACTTTTTGGATTGGGGGCGAAGGGTTGCAACCCCCATCAGAATTTTACCAATTAAAACTGAAGTTTAACCGCCAATTCCACCACTCCTCTCCTATGTAAAAATCATCATTTTTTTGCTAGAAAATTACTCAGAGCCCCCAAACATTATATATGGGGTTTTTTTTTTAGCAGAGATCCTAGGGAATAAAGTGGCGGCTGTTGCAACTTTTTATGCCACACGGTTTTTGCGCAGCGATTTTTCAAACACCTTTTTTTTTTGGGGAGGGGGGCAGTTTTATGAATTAAAAAAAAAAAAACCAAAACAGTAAAGTCAGCACAATTTTTTTTGTATAATGTGACAAATGATGTTACACTGAGTAAATGGATACCCAACGTGTCGCGCTTCAAAATTGCGCACGCTCGTGGAATGGCGCCAAACTTTGGTGCTTAAAAATCTCCATAGGCGACGCTTTAACCCGTTGCTGACCGGCTCGCATACATTTATTGCTGCAGAGTGGTGCTGTAGCACGAATCGCCATCTATAAATGGAGGCTCACTCGTGCGCGGCTAGGATGCGGGAGCACGCTGCCGGCGGTGCGCTCTCGTGCCCGCCGCACTCTGCAGCAGGGTGGCCGCGGGTTGGGGGGACTCGATGTCCACCAGCTTCTCGCAATTGCCTGGCATAGAAGAAAAACGGGGAACCGTCAATGTGAACATGGCGGTTCCCCGCTCTGTCACTGGGATCAGTTAGATCTCTGGTGCCCCTGGTAGCCCAGCCCCCTCACAGTTAGAACACGCCTAGGGAACACAGTTACCCCCTAGAGCGCCCCCTGCAGGTTAACCTCTTCACTGCCAATGACATTTATACATTAATCAGTGGATATTTAAATTTCTGATCGCTGTATAAATGTCATTGGTCCCAAAAAAGTGTCAAAAATGTCTGACATGTCCGCCCCAATATTAATTCTATTATATTAATATAATTAAAATCACAGATCGCTGCCATTACTAGTAAAGAAATAAAATAGTAAACATGCCAGAAATAAATTCTTATCTTTGCAAACGTGGCAACTTTTGCGCAAAGCGATCAATAAACGCCGATTGCATTTTTTTTTTTTACCACAAGTATGAGGAAGAATATAAATCGGCCAAAACCGATGAATAAATTTGTTTTTTTATATTTTTTTTTTTTGGATTTGTATTTTAGCAAAAAGTAAGAAATATAGTTTTTTTTTTTTCAAAATTGTCGCTCAAAATTGGCGATCAGGAATGACGCAGAGGGGATCAAATACCACCAAAAGAAAGCTCTATTTGTGGGGAAAAAACGACGCAAATTTTGTTTGGCTACAACGACAATTGTCAGTTAAAGTGACGCAGCGCCGAATCGCAAAAAGGGCTCTGGTCCTAAAGTGGTTAAAACATTTTTCACAGTTTACCAGTTTTAGAGTTTTTTTACAGAGTTACAGAGAAGGTCTAGCGCTAGAATTATTGCTCTCGCTCTAACGTTTGCGGCGATATCTCGCATGTGTGATTTGAACGCCGTTTTCATATGTGGGTGCGACTTGCGTGTGCGTTCGCTTCTGTGCGCGAGCTCGGCGGGGGCGGGGCACTTTTATTTTTTTTTATTATTCTTTATTTTACTTTTTTTTTTTTTTTTACTTTCTCTTTATAGACATAACGAGTTGTCGTTAGGAGCGTCTTCTTACATTGACAGCTCTGTGTACCACATGAGCGCCTCCTGTAGGCAGTCTGTGGGAGTTGGAATTTTTGTTGGTTGGTAGAGGGGATCAAATACTTATTTTACTCACTGAACTGCAGCTCCATTTATAACATTTGTATTGTGGGTGTTTTTCTGGGTTTTTGGTTGGTATTCTGTCTCTGTCATATAAAATACACAGATGATAAAAATGATAGACCCTTCATTTCTGTGTAGGTGGGCAAACGTTGGCAGAACTGGCAGCCTGTATGGGTGAATGACTGCTATGGCGAAGGTGCTGGGACAGGACGATTGGACACAGATTCCCAAACTCTGACCCCTGGCCCCTCACAGCGGCCCCGCCTGAGCCCTGCTGGCCTGGGTGAGAAGCAGAGCGACGAAGGAAGAACGAGGATCTGAACCCGTGCCATGGAAACGTGTCGGGCTCAGCGTGCAGCGAGACGAAGAGTGGGTCCGGTCGTCCCGAGTCCGCCCCGGCGACACTCCCCGGTCCCCAGTCTCAAACCCTTAGACACAGGTTAGCAGGACAGGGTCGTGGAAGCGGTATCGTCAGTAAGTGGGTATGTCCGACGGTCAAGACGGTTGCAAACGGGTGGATGTGTCTTTACTTCCCAGATAGTAAAAATAGTAGACACATAAAATATACTGTCTCTGTCTTATGGTTGGTTTTTGGGTCTTTTTGTGGGTGGACAGAGAATATGTG
>BLSH010144350.1:147318-166728 GCA_018402905.1 Glandirana rugosa | reverse complement strand
TTCTTCCCCCCCCAATACAATTTCACTCTCCACCTGCTCTGAGACATACAATAAATAGCAACTAGACTCAAAATCAGTTTACTGAATCAGATCAGCAGTGATTTTGATTGGTTGCCAGAGGTTACAGCACATCATTACCAGTTACTGACTGGTTGCTAGAGGTTACAGCACACATTACAGCTCACTGATTAGTTGCTAGAGGTTACAGCACATGCTTTCTTCTTGTTTGGTTGCTAGAGATTACTGTACATCAATACTGCTCACTGATTGGTTGCCAGAGGTTACTGCACATCATTACCGCTTGCTGTCTGGTTGCTAGAGGTTACAGCACACATTACGGCTCACTGATTAGTTGCTAGAGGTTACAGCACATGATTTCTTCTTGTTTGGTTGCTAGAGATTACTGTACATCAATACTGCTCACTGATTGGTTGCTAGAGGTTACTGCACATCATTACTGCCCACAGATTGGTTGCTAGAGGTTACAGCACATCATCTCCTCACTGCCTGCACACCATGGACTGGGGAGCGCAAAGTCGCTTTCCTGACACCACAGAAATGTGCTGCCCTTTAGCAGATACACAGCAGTGGCATCAATTATTAATGACAACCTCATGTATCTGCTGACGTGCTGTGGAACTTCATGCATGCCTTTGTCTCCCCAGTGGGCAGAATTCAGTATAGGTGATGGGGAATATGACCTCAGGGGGGCATGATATACATATGAATGCCACCTTTGTTTACATATCAGCACAGCTGGCTGCCACTATTTACATATGAATCCTGCCACTATTTACATATTAATGCCGTTTATTTACATATCGGTGCCGGTTATTTACATGTAAACATGGGGTCTGCAGGTGAGTCATCTGTACACAACAATAGGGCAGAGTTGGGCAGCTTTAGTAGCAGCACTTAGATATCGGGACACAGCACAGGTCTAAAACTTCAAGGGACAAGGGAATTTAAACCAGGATAGTTGGCAAGTATGAGGCAGCTGCTTTGGGCCCCACAACAATGACAGGGCCCAGGGCAGCTGCCCCTTTTGCCCTGCCTTAAAGACGGCCCTGTACGCAGGATGGAACATCTGACTGCAATGGCCGACGACGACGACGATGCAACTCAATACTCTTCGGAGTCATAGCACTCACCAGTGTAGATGAACAATAAGCATTCCTAAAAACTCTATGGTCTTCTGACTGCAGCTCTTCATAGACCCTGGTGCTTCTCTCCAAGAATCTGAGCAACGCGATCGATATTGTCTCTGCCATTTCTCTTTCTAAACATATAGTTTGGTACGTTATGCTGTCTCTAGATGTTCTCCTGGTAGATTATATTTGAGTAACTGAACCCTAGATCTGATTCTGTTATTGAAATATACCAGTCCATTTGCTAGTTTTCTACTTCCATTATATTTCCATATAAGATTGTTATATTAATATCGATATATGGGAAAATGTATGCACTTTTATATAGGTTAATTTTTGAAAATACTATAAATAAACAATTAAAAAAAAAAAAAAAAAAAAAAGTAAAATAACAAAAAGAAAAACCACAATAAGGATCGAATACACACACAAAAAGGTAAAATAAAAATAGGAAATACAAAATAATGATCAAATACACATGCAAAAAAGTAAAATAGAAATGTAAATATACAATAATGATCGAATACATTCAAAAAAATAAAAATAAAAGGAAATACACAAGAATGATCAAATACACACACAAAAAAAAAGAAAAACAGAATAAACAATTAAAAAAAAAAGTAAAATAAAAAGAAAAACCACAATAATGATAAAATACACATACAAAAAGGTAAAATAAAAAAGGAAATACACAATAATGATCGAATACACACAAAAAAAGTAAAATAGAAATGTAGATATACTATAATGATTGAATACATTCAAAAAAATAAAAATAAAAGGAAATACACAAGAATGATCAAATACACACACAAAAAAAAAGAAAAACAGAATAAACAATTAAAAAAAAAAAGTAAAATAAAAAGAAAAACCACAATAATGATCAAATACACACACAAAGAGGTAAAATAAAAAAAGGAAATACACAATAATGATCGAATACACACAAAAAAAAGTAAAATAGAAATGTAGATATACTATAATGATCGAATACACACACAAAAAATAAAAAGGAAATACACAAGAATGATCGAATACATACACAAAAAATAAAAATAAAAAGGAAATACACAAGAATGATCGAATACACACACAAAACATAAAAATAAAAAGGAAATACACAAGAATGATCAAATACACACAAAAAAAATAAAATAAAAACAGAATAAACAATTAAAAAAAAAGTTAAATAAAAAGAAAAAACACAATAATGATCAAATACACACACAAAAAGATAAAATAAAAAAAGAAATACAAAATAACGATCGAATACACACACAAAAAAGTAAAATAGAAATGTAAATATACAATAATGATCGAATACACACACAAAAAATAAAAATAAAAAGGAAATACACAAGAATGATCAAATACACACACAAAAAAGAAAAGAAAAGCAGAATAAACAATTTAAAAAAAAAGTAAAATAAACCACAATAATGATCGAATACACACACAAAAAACACTAAGGTTGCAGTTAAATGAATGTTATGAAAAATGAAAATTAATAAAACTATTATAAAGCAAACTATAACTACATAGAAATAAAAATCAATAAAAATAGGTGAAATCAATAAAGCTGCCTTATATAAACCAAAACAAAACCACAAAGTATATATATTTTTTTGCCGTTTATTGAGGGGAACTGAAAGTTTCTGTTTTTTTCGTCATCTAAAATTCCATAAAGTATATTGAGCAATAAAAAAAATAATAAAAGCTATGTTTGTATCGCAGCTTTTAAGAAGTTTTCATTTCTGCTTTTTTTTTTTTTTATTTGAGGAAAAAATTCTCCCTGATTTTTTTTTTTTTTTAACATCATTACCGAAAATAATTTTGAGGTATAGACAAGCGGAATGGGAGGGGGTAGCGAAGGAGCTTCTGTAACCCTCTGGAGACATTTGACCCCATTGTACCCTACAAATACAGTATCTCACAAAAGTAAGTACACCCCTCACATTTATTCTATCTTTTCATGTGACAACACCGAAGAGCTGATGCTTTGCTACAATGTAAAGTAGTGAGTGTACAGCTTGTATAACAGTGTAAATTTACTGTCCCCTCAAAATAACTCAACACACAGCCATTAATGTCTAAACCACTGGCAACAAAAGTGAGTACACCCCTAAGTGAAAATGTCCAAATTGATCTTAAAGTGTCAATATTTTGTGTGACCACCATTATTTTCCACCCTCTTGGGCATGGAGGTCACCAGAGCTTCACAGGTTGGCACGGGAGTCCTCTTCCCCTCCTCCATGACGACATCACAGAGCTGCTGGATGTTAGAGACCTTGCACTCCTCCACCTTCCGTTTGAGGAGCCCCACAGATGCTCAATAGGGTTTAGGTCTGGAGATGCTTGGCCAGTCCATCACCTTTACCCTCAGCTTCTTTAGCAAGGCAGTGGCCATCTTGGAGGTGTTTGGGGTCGTTATGTTGGAATACTGCCCTGCGCCCAGTCTCTGAAGGGAGGGGAAGCTCTGCTTCAGTATGTCACAGTACATGTTGGCATTCATGGTTCCCTCAATGAGCTGTAGCTCCTCAGTGCCGGCAGCACTCATGCAGCCCCAGACCATGACACTCCCACCACCATGCTTGACTGTAGGCAAGACACACTTGTCTTTGTCCTCCTCACCTGGTTGCCCCCACACACGCTTGGCACCATCTGAACCAAATAAGTTTATCTTGGTCTCATCAGACCACAGGACATGGTTCCAGTAATCCATGTCCTTAGTCTGCTTGTCTTCAGCAAACTGTTTGCAGGCTTTCTTGTGCATCATCTTTAGAAGAGGCTTCCTTCTGGGACGACAGCCATGTAGACCAATTTGATGCAGTGTGCGGCGTATGGTCTGAGCACTGACAGGCTGACCCCCCACCTCTTCAACCTCTGCAGCAATGCTGGCAGCACTCATACGTCTATTTCCCAAAGACAACCTCTGGATATGACGCTGAGCACAGCACTCAACTTCTTTCATCGACCAAAGTGAGGCGCTGTTCTGAGTGGGACCTCTCCTGTTACACCGCTCTATGGTCTTGGCCACCGTGCTGCAGATCAGTTTCAGGGTCTTGGCAATCTTCTTATAGCCTAGGCCCAGGGGTGACCAAACTACGGCGCTCCAGCTGTTGCAGAACTACAAGTCCCATGAGGCATTGTAAAACTTTCACATTCACAGACATAACCAGGCATGATGGGAATTGTAGTTCCAGAACAACTGAAACGCCATAGTTTGGACACCCCTGGTAGGCCATCTTTATGTAGAGCAACAATTCTTTTTTTCAGATCCTCAGAGTTCTTTGCCATGAGGTGCCATGTTGAACTTCCAGCGACCAGTATGAAAGAGTGAGAGCGATAACACCAAATTTAACACACCTGCTCCCCATTCACACCTGAGACCTTGTAACACCAACTAGTCACATGACACCCGGGAAGGAAAATGGCAATTCATTCCAATTTGGACATTTTCACTTAGGGGTGTACTCACTTTTGTTGCCAGAGGTTTAGAAATTAATGGCTGTGTGTTGAGTTATTTTGAGGGGACAGTAAATTTACACTGTTATACAAGCTGTACACTCACTACTTTACATTGTAGCAAAGTGTCAGCTCTTCAGTGTTGTCACATGAAAAGATAGAATAAATGTGAGGGGTGTACTTACTTTTGTGAGATACTGTAAGTACCTTAATTTCACCTTTTCCAATGATTTTACCAAAATTGGCAAAATTTCACCGTGTGAAAAATCTCCGCAAAGAATAATTCTCGCTTTCAATGCTTGTGGGGGGAAAAAAAAAATCAATTAATTTATTTAATTTTTCTTTATTTAGGGGGTGTGGGATTTTTTTTGTGTATTTGGATCTTTTTGTTCATTTAGTGATTTTTGCATTTGGGGGTTTTGTTTCTGGGGCGGTTTTGGCACAACAAAAAAAATGTTAATAAACGATCCCAATGAGGAAGTGGATTTCGGCACAAGGAGGGGTCCTTCCTTGGTAGATGATGGGAAGCTTTGGTCACCCTCAGGAGTCGTGTGAAGCCCATCACACCCTCCGCTGTCATCCAACCTTCCCCATCAGCTCTGAAGATTTTGCAAGCTTTGCAAACTTCACCCAAATCCGAGGGAATTGAAAACTCTCAGTTCCCCTTTTTCTCTAATCTCCCAATGCCAATCAGTGGTCCAAAGAACCATAAACAGAACCTAAAGAGAACCTGTCATAGAATGAACTTGTGTAAGCAAATGAGCAGGCCAGAGGTCCACATGTACCTTTCATTATTCCCAAATATTTTTCTTTGTGGCCCCTGGAACTCCCAAACCGAAATGGGCACACAGGCACCGCGTGGGCGGGGCTCTCATAATTAATCAGTCACTACTAAAATGTGGGAGCTGTCAGCTGAGGACTTGCTGGAACTTCGTACACTCAATCCTCTGAGCTCCAGTGTGGTGCTAAGGGTCTAACAGGCTCTCTGCTCTTCTAGCTAAGAGCACCACACCACAGGAGACCAGGAACTGGGGAGGGGGACGGCTTTATCTTTGAGGCTGGAGACCCGCTGGCTGTTGCCAACCAGGCTTGAGATATTGTTTTAAACACTATCGGAGTCCCCTTTTCTTTTCTATATGGGGCATTGGCCGCCTTCTATTGGAGTTGGAGACCGGGTTATATTACCACTGGGGACACCATTGAAAACCGTTACCTTTTGGTCGCTTGCAGCTGCCTAAAGGTCTGATTGGTGGATCGATCATACTCTGTACTGAAGGCGCACACTGACCCTCAGTAATAGGGGGTCTGTGTGTTCTGGTGAGGGGCTGCACTGGATATTTCTCACATCAGCAAGATTTTCTTATAGACTGTTTTATACACCATTAATCATTTGCGCTGCAGTGTTATCTACATATCTTCTAGCTAAGGGTTACAAAGCTCTCACTCCCTGCAGCCCTCCTTGGACTATGGCTATTCCTTCCTACGCAGCACTACAAAATAACAAAGAGAGGGGGCGCACCAGCCTAGCGCTTTACCATAATGCTCGGTTTATGGATGAATAAAAAGTACTCACAAACAAGATAGCATGGCGAAAGACCGAGGTCTCCAGATCAACCACGCATGTCCTATAAAGTAGGAAGACCCCTTGAGAGTCTGATAAGGCTTACTTGTTTCGAGGGGCAACCCCTCTTCTTCAAGCCAGATCTAACAATGTCCAAAGCCTTGTGTGTAAACAACAAACCGGATCCAGATGCCGGCGGGTAACTCTAGGTAACGAAATGAGGAGGATCATAAGAACCTCGGGTCCAGTAAGTCCTCGCTACAAAACAACAAGGAGAGGGCGCACCAGCCTAACGTAATACCATAATACTCCTTTTAAGGATGAAGAAAAGCAGATAAAATATGCGCAAACAATATAGATAGGCTAGCATGTCAAAAGACCAAGATCGACTGTCTCCAGATTAACCACGCATGTCCTATAACACAGGAAGACGCTTTTTGCATCTGATAAGATTGACGGGTTTCGAAGGGTGACCCCTCTTCTTCAGAGCCAAATCTAACAATGTCTAAAGTCTGGTTTAAATAGCCTACTACCCCACTACACTAAGGACACAAGCCCCTCCCACTCCAGGGGAGTTAGGACACAGATAACATGCCCACCTTCATAATAACACCCTAGAAATCAAACGTGTTCTTGTTCAGATACATATTCTGTATATTGGAGATAAGTGCATCATACAGTATCTCACAAAAGTAAGTACACCCCTCACATTTGTGTAAATTTTTTATTCTATCTTTTCATGTGACAACACTGAAGAGCTGACACTTTGCTACAATGTAAAGTAGTGAGTGTACAGCTTGTATAACAGTGTAAATTTGCTGTCCCCTCATAATAACTCAACACACAGCCATTAATGTCTAAACCGCTGGCAACAAAAGTGAGTACACCCCTAAGTGAAAATGTCCAAGTCGGGCCCAAAGTGTGAATATTTTGTGTGGCAGGTCACAGCAAATTTACACTGTTATACAAGCTGTACACTCACTACTTTACATTGTAGCAAAGCGTCATTTCTTCAGTGTTGTCACATGAAAAGATAAAATAAATGTGAGGGGTGTACTTACTTTTGTGAGATACTGTATGTCCAACCACTCACAATGATGTCTCCGCTAAAATAGTTCATCCCCTAGGGACTTACCTATTCATTACAGATCAGTGCCCATAAAACCAGCGTCCTTAGTGTAGTGGGGTAGTAGGCTATTTAAACCAGACTTCAATCATTGTTAGATTTGGCTCTGAAGAAGAGGGGTCACCCTTCGAAACCCGTCAATCTTATCAAATGCAAAAGGCGTCTTCCTGTATTATAGGACATGCATGGTTAATCTGGAGACAGTTGATCTTGGTCTTTTGACATGCTAGCATATCTATATTGTTTGTGAGTAGATTATCTGCTTGTATTCATCCATAAAAGGAGTATTATGGTATTGCGCCCTCTCCTTGTGGTTTTGTAGAGAGGACTTGCTGGCCCCGAGGTTCTTATGATCCTCCTCATTTCGTTACCTAGAGCAGTCTTTCTCAACCTTTTTACTCTAGAGGAACCCTTGAACTCTTTTTCAGGTCTCGAGCAACCCTTAAAAATGCCCTTTACGTTTGTGGTCATGCGGAATAAGGCAGCCCTTACAGTGGTGGTCAAAAAGCAATCCCTATGGATGGCTTGAAAGATTGTTGGCTTCATGCAATTGGCTCTACCAAGGGGCATTGACCCCAGAACTGTGCAGACGCCTTAAGATAGGAGGTCAATCAGGCACAGCTCAAGGAACCCCTAGCAACCTTTGGAGGAACTCTAGGGTTCCAAGGAACCCTGGTTGAGAATGGCTGACCTAGAGTGTCGCTGACCAGGGATTGTATCCTGACATTTATACAATGTTGCCATCCAGATGGAAGTTCTCTTTGTTTTGGTGCCCTGAAGGGAGTGCTTGGCAGCTCCGATCACGAGAGTCACGTAGTCTAGACCCTTTCTAGAATTTTTTGCTTTCCCCTCATAATTTAAGTCCTATTTCCCGATTTGAAGTTCCTCAGCCTGGGGCCGGGGGAAGGGGGAATCATGAGCTTAGTAAGCGAAACCAGCATCAGAGAGGTGCACAGAGGAGGGTTGTTCTGGAATAAGGAAGCTTGAACAGATGAAATCACAGATACACGATATTGTCAAAAGTATTGGGACACCCGCCTTTACACCCACATAAACTTTAACCACTTCAACCCCAGAAGGATTTACCCCCTTAATGGCCAGGCCATTTTTTGCGTTACGGCATTTCGTTATTTTAACTGACAATTGCGCGGTCATGCGGCGTTGTAACTGAACAAAATAGACGTCCTTTTTCCCCCCACAAATAAAGCTTTCTTTTTGTGGTATTTGTTCACCTCTGCGGTTTTTATTTTTTGCGCTATAAAAAAAAAGACCACAGATTTTGAAAAAAAAAAAATTTTTTGCATTCTGCTATAATAAATATCCAAAAAATATATATAAAAAAAAATTAATTCATCAGTTTAGGCCGATATGTATTCTGCTACGTATTATTGGTAAAAAAAAATCCCAATAAACGTATATTGATTGGTTTGCGCAAAAGTATATCGTCAAAAAAAATAGGGGACAGATTTATGGACTTTTAATTTTTTTTTTATTCTTTTTACTGGTAATCTGCAATTTTTAGCGGAGCTGCGACATTGCAGCGGACAAATCTGACCCTAAGGGACAGTTTTTGGGAACCAGTGACACCAATACAGAGATTAGTGCTAAAAAAAATGCACTGTCACTGTATAAATGACACTGGCAGGGAAGGGGTTAACATCAGGGGTGTTTAAAGGGTTAAATGTGTTCCCTGGGTGTGTTTACTAACTGTGTGTGGGGCGAACTGGCAGGGACAACACAGAGATTGCTGTTCCTGATTAATAGGAACAGAAGATCTCAGTGTTGTCCCCTGTCAGAATGGGGATCTGCCTTGTTTACATAGGCAGATCCCTGTTCTGCCGCTCTGTGGAGAGATGGCGGGTGGCCGACCCCCGGCATGCAGCAGGTGCACACGCACACACAGTACCACATGCATGAAATAACATACAGGTACGTTGTTTCGCGCAGTAAAGCCGCCCTGCCACAGTATATATGAGGCGGGCGATCTCTAAGTGGTTAATGGCATCCCAGTCTTAGTCAGTAGGGTTCAATATTGAGTTGGCCCACCCTTTGTAGCTATAGCAGCTTCACCTCTTCTGGGAAGGCCGTCCACAAGGTTTAGGAGTGTCTATGGGAATTTTTGACCATTCTTCCAGAAGCGCATTTGTGAGGTCAGGCACTGATGTTGGAGGAGAAGGCCTGGCTCACAGTCTCCGCTCTAATTCATCCCAAAGGTGTTCTATCGGGTTGAGGTCAGGACTCTGTGCAGGCCAGTCCACCCCAAACTCGCTCATCCATGTGTTTATGGATCTTGCTTTGTGCACTGCTCCAAATCCTTTGGTGGAGGGGGGGTTATGGTGTGGGGTTGATTTTCAGGGGTTGGGTTTGGCCCCTTAATTCCAATGAAGGGAACTCTTAAGGCATCAGCATACCAAGACATTTTGGACATGGGCGTCGCTATGGGGGGGCTGACAGGGCTACAGCCCTCGGTGTGCCCCTGAAAAGCCTCGGGGCTCGGGTATGGGAAAGGCTATTATTAGCCCTGAGGCTCCGGGGAATCACCAGAGCTGCCTGCTGCTAGAGGTCGGGGCCAGCACTGATGACGTCTCCGCCGCCATTTTTAAGAAGACCAGCTTACTGAAGCATGGTCACACGCCGAGGGGGAAGAAACAATAGGCGGAGCCGGCTGCTAATAGAAATGGAGCTGCCGCCAACCTCCGCCCCGTGGCTTGCTGCTATGACCTGTTATGGAAAAGGGGACGGGAGGTTGGCGACAGCTCCATTTCTATTGGCAGCCACCCGGCCGGCTCCGCCTCGTTTCTTTCCCTCGGAGTGACCATGCTTCACTTAGGAGAGGCGAGAGCGGGTCTTTTGTAATGGCGGTGGCTGGCGGGACACCTGTGATGTAAGGAGGCACTCTGACCGCGGCACTGGGGACACCTGTGATGTCCGCCGGCCGTGCAATGCACGCAATTGTGACACGGTAATATGGCAATTAGAGGTTTAAATCAGGTGTCAGGAGCCTGGCGACACTGTGCCCGGTGGTCTTTGATTTTTCCCATGTTGGTCAGGTAGATCTCCACCTCTTTAAGGTTGCCTACCCCTGCCATTGACTAGCCCCTCTTCAGTCCATCATGAATGCTGCTGCCAGAATTATCCACCTTACCAACCGCTCAGTGTCTGCCACCCCTCTCCTCCAATCCCTACATTGGCTCCCAATTGCCCAGCGAAATAAATTCAAAATTCTAACAACAACTTACAAAGCCATTCACAACTCTGCCCCGAGCTACAGCACCAATCTTGTCGCCAAATATCACCCAACCCTTCCTCTCCGCTCCTCCCAAGACCTCCTACTCTCAAGCTCCCTCGTCTCCTCCTCCCATGCTCGTCTCCAGGACTTCTCCAGAGCCTCTCCCATCCTCTGGAACTCTCTACCTCAATCTGTCCGGCCAGAGGCCTAACTAGAACCCTCAGGGCCCCAGCGCAAGAAATTATGACCCCTGGCCAGGGCCCTTCCCTCTTCCCACTGATCCTAGGGCTCTTAACTCCTGATTGGTTCCTCTAAATGCCACCTCCGCCATCCCTCCTATCCAGGTGTACATGGGAGGCACATGGGCCCCCTGGAGAATGGCGCCTGGTTGCCACCCCTGTAGTTACGCCCGTGTCCGGCTATCTCCTACTCTAGCTGCCTTCAGGCGATCCCTGAAAACTCATCTCTTCAGGGAAGCCTCTCACTCCTCCAACTAATCTTTTACCTCTTCCATCAGCTCACTCCCCACAGTTACAACCTTTTGTACCACCCCCCCCATTAGATTGTAAGCTCTTATGACCAGGGCCCTCTTAACCCTCCTGTATTTTATTGTATTATAACTGCATTGTCTCCCTTTTATGTTGTAATCTAAACTGCTGGAGCTATAGAAATTCTGTATAATAATAATAATGCTTGGCTTGCCAAAAAAATGGAAAACGAACATTCACCGATCCACACCGGGATTTCCATTATATTCAAGGTGCCCGTTCACACCCGAGCGCAGTGTCACTCGCTTCCTTTGGGGCAAAGCCACGTGTTTTAGCACCCAGCAGACTTTGACCACTTTTATCAAGGAGGTTTTACCCCCCCCCCCCCTTCATGACCAGGCCATATTTTGCTATTCAGCACCGTGCTACTTGTAATTGGTAATTGCGCAGTCATGCGACGCTGTACCCAAATTAAATGTATATAACTTTTTTCACACAAATCGAACTTCCTTTTGGTGGTATTTAACCACTTCCCTGCTGCTGTATGCAGAATGACGGCTGGGAAGTGGTTCAGTTATCCTGACTGGGCGTCATATGACCTCCAGCAGAATAACATGCCGGCGCGCGCCGATCTGTGGTGTTGTGGGTCAGTCTGACACGCCACATCTCCGATCTAGGTAATGGGCTTCTGTCAGAAGCTCATTACCATGTGATCAGCCGTAACAAATCACAGCTGATCACAGTGTAAACAGGACAAGCCGTTTTCCTTTAGTCGCGTCTGCAGACGCCAGTAGATGAGAGCCAATCGGCGGCTCTCCTGACAGGGAGGGTCTGCGCTGATGGTTTATCAGCGCCGCCCCCCCCCCCCCTCGGATCGCCACACTGGACCACCAGGGAGCCAACAAGGACCACCAGGGAGCCCACACAGCGATGCCACCCAGGGACCACCAGGGATGCCACCAAGGGACCACCAGGAATGCCACCCTAGACCACCAGGTAAGGGGCACACAATGCCCAATAGGGTTGGCACTGTGCCCATCTGTGATGCTTGCCAGTGACATCCCTATAGATGCTGCGATACCAGTGCCGCCTATCAGTGCCCACCAGTGCTCATCAGTGCCAAATATCAGTGCCACCTATCAGTGCCCATCAGTGCCACTTATCAGTCCCCATCAGTGCCACCTATCAGTGCCCATCAATGCCACCTATGAGTGCTCATCAGTACTGCTTATCAGTCCCACCTATCAGTGCCCATCAGTGCTGCTTATCAGTGCCGCCTATCAGTGCCCATCAGTGCCGCATATAAGTACCACCTCATCAGTGCCAATCAGTACTGCCTCATTAGTGCCCATTAGTGAAGGAGAAAATGTACTTATTTACAAAGCTTTGTGATGGAAAAAAATATTTTTTTTCAACATTTTCGGTCTTTTTTTATTTGTAGCGCAAAAAATAAGAACCCCAGAGGTGATCAAATACCAGCAAAAGAAATCTCTATTTGTGGGGGAAAAAAAATATAAAAATGTAGTTTTGGTACAGCGCCGCACGACTGCGCAATTGTCATTCAAATTGCAACAGCGCTGAAATCTGAATATTGGTGTGGTTGGGAAGAGTTCCGAGTGCCCGGTATTGAAGTGGTTAATCACCACTGGGGGTTTGGTTTTTTTGCTAAATAAATGAAAAAACAAAAGAGCCGATACAAAGATATCTCCCGTGGGGCCATGTTGGCAGCAACAGAAATCACACAAATCAACTAATTATGCATTTGAATAAAATGTCTATTTTTTTATTGATTATATCTTGTAAGAAAATTATTATAAAAAGGAGGACCATTCGAAAAACATTGAACCTGGTTGGACCATCCTTTTGACCATTCACAAATTGAATATAAATTCCATACAAACAGTTGGAAATGGATTGTGTGTCCCTCACTGTTGTCCCGACGCGTTTTAACCCCTATTGGTGAGGTCTTCCTCAGGGGATAGTGGGTGGGAACAATCAGCAATGGTCAGAGAAGGTCCACTTATAATGGTCACAGGCAGCAGTGAATGCAGCCCAGCCCAGGCCCGAACCCAGGAGAGGCTCCCGATCTGAGGGAGAAGCCCGGGGCAACAGAGGAGGGATAGATGTTAGAGCAGCAAACAGGTGCCCACCCATAATTTGTGGAGAAGAGCAGGAAGCTGGGGCAGTAATTACACCGCCAACCAGAGTATAAGGAGCCCGTTAGGACTGTGTCACGGTCCTGGTGGTGGAGTCTGTCTTGTGCAGGGAACAACCGCTCTTGTGCACCCGGTTCAAGGACCCCTGGTAGGATAGACAGAAGTCCAAGAGTGCTGGATGGCATGAGGGCTGGATGGTCACTGATGATGATGTGATGATCCAGGTGGTCGTGCTGATCAGAGGGATGGTCGTGCAGGCTGGGTCCGCAACAGGCAGGTAGTGCGGTACAGATGGGTCAGGCAAAAGGATGGTCAAGTCCATGCAAGGTTCGTTATCAGGCGGGCAGCAGAAGTACAAAGGGAGCAGACAATCGGATGGTCGTGGATAGCCGGGGTCGGTGCAGGCAGCAGATCAGCAGGTCAGGTCAAGCCGGGTCAACAGGAAACGGAGTAATACAGGAACAGAAGGTTTGAGCTGGGGCTCACAGGTCACAGACGCTGTAGAACGGACAGCACTTGCTGCTGGGAGCACAGGGTTTAAATGGCGCCGGACAGAAACCTCTGGTCATATATCTTTTCCTAACAGACTGTCAAGTGGGGTTCACCTGTGTGGCCCCTCATATTCCAGCCAGACCTTCAGCTGTACGGCCGGTACACCTGGGCTGCAGTCAACCTTTCTCGGAGCTGAAGAGGTTAAGAACATTTATTATGTATTTATAGGGTCAAAAAAATAGGAATGGTTGGTCCCGGTCTTGGGAGGTTCAGTGTTTGGAGTCCAGGGATCAGGAAAGGGGGTTTTCTCTGACTTTATGGAGACGGAATAATGTATGCTGGAAAAAAAATGATGGCTTGCCATACTTTTATTCAGCATGCAATGCCCATGTAGGGGACGAGGCCTTTGCTTTGTCTTGCGGTGAGAATGCTCTGTAGACACCCAATGCAATTCTGGAGTGATGTAGACTTGGAAAGGATTTTGAAGTCTCGGGATCACCTTCACAGCCAGGCAGAGAGCATGTTCACAAACCAAGGCTAGCAAAGGCAGCCTTGGCATTGTCAGGAGGAAGCACCTCCCTCACCCAGGAACACCCAGGGGGGTCACCACACTTCCCCAAACTCTGATTCTCTGCCATGTGATGGGTATTTCCCTGCCGAGAATGCTGATCTGATACAATCTTCTGCATGGCAGAAACAAGAAGTGAGAGAAAGACTCTGATTTCCTCTGTTGTCCTCTATGAAGAAACAATGGAAATCTGATCCGGGGGGGAAGGGGTGTGATAAGAATTCTATCATTAAAGTCCGATCGTCGATGCCGACAAATTATTCAGATGAGGCTGCAAATTTCACTTCTCGATAAAACACTTTTATCATCATATGATGAGAATTACCCAATACACAGGGGGCACCCCCGGAATGTGGACATACCATTCCCTGGCTTCTGGGGTGGCCAGGGCTATTTCTATAGTAGAGCAGCCCTAATTCTGAGGGGTGCACATAACCCCCCCCCCCCGCAAAAGACCAATGTGAACTGGGCTGGAATATTTCTGACATTACACTATTGTCCTCTCCAGCAAGGGCACTGATTTATTAAAGTGTGAAGTTAGGTGGCACAAGAAAGTCAGTTGAACCGCGACTCTATTCCCATAAAGCAGACCTGTCATTAGATATGTTCATGTTAAGTCCATACATGCGCAGTATTGTGTCAGTGTGACCCTTCCAGGTAATTGTTACCTCTCACAGAGACCACAGGACTCCCCCTGGCAATACCTTCATTTGCTTTCTCTCCAGAAAGACAGAACCATCTTTTTTCAGACATCATCCAGGGTCACCATCTGCTTTCTGGACTGAGGTGGCGCCGGCTCAGAGATAACACAATCATGTAAATCTTGGTGCCTGTGCAGTTACAGTTCGCAAATATCTAACACAGATCAGCCCCTGCTGCACCCTCTCAGCTTGTGATTCGTAACAAAGTTACAATGTACAGTCAATGACACCAATGGTGGGACACTATTCCTCCCACTGATACCAATGATGGGGCACTATTCCTCCCACTGATACCAATGATGGGGCACTATTCCTCCCACTGATACCAATGATGGGGTACTATTCCTCCCACTTATACCAATGATGGGACACTATTCCTCCCATTGATGCCAATGATGGGACACTATTCCTCCCACTGACACCAATGATGGGGCACTATTCTTCCCACTGCCACCAATGATGGGGCACTATTCCTCCCACTGACACCAATGATGGGGCACTATTCTTCCCACTGACACCAATGATGGGGCACTATTCCTCCCACTGACACCAATGATGGGGCACTATTCCTCCCACTGACACAATGATGGGACACTATTCCTCCCACTGACACCAATGATGGGGCACTATTCCTCCCACTGACACCAATGATGGGGCACTATTGCTCCCACTGACATCAGTGAATACACATGGAGGAGGGGCGGTTTAGGTGCTCATAGGCCAAACCCAGAAAAACGAATAAAGATCTATTCCGGGACTGATAACGAGGGTTCTTTAAAATCTCTGATAATCTCGCATTGGATCAGTACCAGGACAGGTTCTTCCAGCGCCCAGGGAATGGATGTGGAATTTTACCCCCCTCACCCATTGCTAATGCATAACATTGAATGGGTGTACCACACTGCACCCATTCACTGCCCCCTTTGCTCCGGCTGCCCATGGTTGGCATGGAGTGTGCACTGCACATGTGTGGCCAGTCTCTTGCTTTCTAGCAGTTAGAAGGTAGTTGCAGGTGCATGGTGGGTTTTTCATGTCAGATGTGGGTGGAGAGTGGGCAGGTTGGAGCAACAGATCTGGAGCGTGCAGTGAGGGGACACCCCCTCTCTACCCCTGTGCCCTGGGCGGCTGTCCCTCTTGCCCACCCCTTCTTCTGGCCCTGGATATACAAGCAGATTAGAGCCTCTGTAAGGTTGGTGTTGCTGTCTCGGGAGGTTCACTCTCTATAGGAGAGGTGATGGGAAATCCTCCAATGGGGACAACGGACCAACACAGGAAGTGAAGGAAAATCTCCCTTGTGTGATAAAGACAGCAAAAAAGAACCCAACAGAGGTTCAAACAATTTCCTGACTTTCTTGCTCCATTGGTATAAAAAGTTTTAACAATTTTGAAATAAATACATTTAAAAGACAACTGCAGAGTTTTTTCATCGTTCCCAACTGTCCCTGATTTGGAGCAAGGCCCCTCTGCCCCTCATTCCTCCTCATTTTGCTCTGATCTATAGAGTTGTATATAAAATGCACTTTTTATCTTTCAGAAAGCGTTTCCCAGTGCCAAATCTTTCACCCAGTTACTAAATTGCTGCATTTGTAAACTTCAAAGTCCAATATAAAGAAATAGGGGGCGTGGCAGGGGGTGTGTCCTATGCCTACATACATTTGCTAATAGGTGTCCCTCACTCCCATCTCAAAAAGTTAGGTGGTAGAGTTTGGTCATCAAACCAAGTTCAGCTCAGTCATTGCTGTGTGTGGCAGTGCCAGGTACACTTGGCTTGTTTGGTAAAGTTCACTCCGATCTCTCCAATGTTTTCTTCCCTCTTCAGATCACAAGCCGAGGAGAAAATGCAAAGAACACCTTCCTCGTGTCGCTGTGGTTGTATCTCTTCTCCTTCTGATCTGTGGTTTTGTGTACCTGGCCTTCAGAGGTAATGACCACCTACAAGAGGGAGGGGCCTTACACCACACCTGGATTTAGCAGGGGGATTCGAACCGATCACACGCAGCAGGCCTCAAGCACAGAGATATCTGATGGAAGAACCAACTTTACTTCCTACAAAAATACCTTAGACCTTAAATCTAATCCAACCCCAATCCTAACCTTCAACCTAAACCCCTAAACACTAACCCTCACCTTCACCTCTAAACCTAACTCTAGTATTGGTTCTCATCCTAACCCCATATGCATTAACCCCTAAACTTAACCTTTAGCTCAAGGTAAACCCCCTTAACTTCTACTCAAAACCCTACTCCTAGTCCTCAGCCTAACCCCTACTTATCATCCCTTAAACTACACATAACCCCCTAAACCAGGGTTTCTCAACCAGGGTTCCTCCAGAGGGTGCTAGGGGCTCCTTGAGCGATGGTCAATTTCTACCTCTCAGATAAATTCCCAATGACACCATTGATCTTTTTAGCTATCTGTAAGGGGGGAATTCTTCCCAATGACCACAAGTGTAAGGAGCATTCTTCCCATTGACCATCACACTAATGTATCATGAGATGTAGCTTATAAGCAGGGGTTCCCCGAGCCCGGAGAATTATTTCAAGGGTTCCTCTGTGTTGAAAAGGTTGAGAAAGGATGACCTAAACATTAACCCTCACCCTAACCTCTTAACCCTAACCCTAGTCTTAGTCTCCAATCTAATCCCTACTTAATAAACCCAATCCTAATCTTAGTCCTCAATCTAATTCCTATACATCAACCTTAAACTCAACCTAATCATGTAAACATTAACTCTAACCTCTAAATATAACCTCACTCTTAGTCCTCAACCTAGCCTCTACTCTTCAACCCTTAATCCTAACCCCTCAACTCAACCTGAACCACTCAACATTAACTCTCACCCCAACCTCTAAACCTAACCCTAATCTTAGCTCTCAACCTAGCCCTACTGTTCAACCCTTCATCCTAACCCCTATACTCTAACTAAACTCCTAAATATTACCCTCACACTGACTTAATAACCCTAATCCTAGTCTTTAATCAAATCCCTACTCTATAACCATGACCCTAATCTTAGTCCTCAACCTAACCCCTACTCATCAACCCTTAAACTCAACCTAAACCTCTAAGCTTTAACCTTCACCCTTACCTCTTAACCCTAACCCTAGTCTTAGTCTTCAATCTAATCCCTACTCTATTATACCTAATTATAATCTTAGTCCTCACCCTAACCCCTATTCACCAAACCCTTAAACTCAACCTAAACCCCTATACATTAACCCTTACCCTAACCTCTAAACCTAACCCTAGTCTTAGTCCTCAATCTAATCTCTGCACTATTACCTTTAAACTTAACCCTAATATTAGTCCTTAACCTTGCCTAAACTCTACTCACAAACCCTTAAACTCAACCTAATCCCCTAAGCATTAACTCTATCCTCTAAATATATCCCTACTCTTAGTCTGCAACCTAACCCCTACTCATCAACCTTTAAATCTAACCCTTAAATTCAACCTAAACCCCTAAACATTAATCCTCATCCCAACCTTTACACCTCACTCTAGTTTTAGTCTTCAACCTTTTTCTTTCTTATCAACCCTTAAAGTCAGCCTAAATCAATAAACAATATAACCCTCACCCTAACCTCTAAACCCAACCCTAATCTTAGTCCTCAACCTAGCCTCTACTCTATAACCCTTAATCCTAACTCCAAAACACAACCTAAACCCCTAAACATTAACCTTCATCCTAACCTCTAAACCAGGGTTTCTCAACCAGGGTTCTGTGGAACCCTAGGGTTCTTCCAGAGGTTGCTAGGGGTTCCTTGAGCAATGAGCAATTTCTACCTCTCAGATAAATTCCCAATGATACCATTGATCTTTTTAGCTATCTGTAAGGGGTAATTCTACCCAATGACCACAAGTGTAAGGAGCATTCTTCCCAGTGACCATCACACTAATGTATCATGAGGTGTAGATATAGTAATTTTTAGAAGGGGTTCCCCGAGACGGAGAATTATTTCAAGGGTTCCTCTGTGTTGAAAAGGTTGAGAAAGGCTGCTCTAAACCAAACCCTAGTCTAAGTCTTCAATCTAATCCCTACTCTTCAACCCTTAAACCCAACCCTAATCTTAGTCCTTAACCTAACCCCTACTCATCAGCCTTTAAGCTCAACCTAAACCTCTAAACATTAACCCTAACCCTAGTCTTGGTCCTCAACCTAATCTCTATGCTATAACCTCTAAACCTAACCCTAGTCTTCGTCCTCAATCTAATGGAGCAAGAAAAAAATGAGCACTCAAAAGGAGGAGTGCAAATCAGTGCTATAATCTTCAAACAAAAGTGAATAAAATCCATATGTATTAATTGGTTGTGTAAAACACACACAATGATCTAAAGTTCAGCGATCTCAAGCCATGCTGGCATACAAACATAGGGAAACCTTTAGATGGTCATTTGTGTGTAAAACACACTGTCTCTGGTTCGGGGCTGGCCCAAGACATTGTGCTGCTTGGGTCCGAGAATGAAATGTTGCCC
>BLSH010144288.1:492576-503810 GCA_018402905.1 Glandirana rugosa | reverse complement strand
ATCATTTAGTGCACGTCAGTACACGAGATACATGAGCCAACATACAATTTGGGCCGTTCAGTCGTACGACCGTTGCACCGTTAGGGTTGCCACATCATCCCTTTAATCCAGGACACATATTAATTACACAGGTTGTTCTGTGGCTGATTAAGGTGACAATTAAACTCACTTGGTGCCTCATCTGTATTAAATTAGCCTCAGAACAACCTGTGTAATTCATATGTGTCCTGGATTAAAGGGATGAGGTGGCAACCCTATGCACCGTGTGTACGAGGCTTTAGTATGCACGATTACAACAGACGTCATACAACAGTTGTACAACAGAAGTTGGATGAGCAGACTAGAAAACTTTGGTTGTACAACAAGCGGTTGTACGACCGCCGTACCGTGTGTACAGAGAAGTTGGTCCAAGAAAGTTGTACGTGGAAAACGCGCATGCTCAAATGTCAGGAACGCCCGGAAGTGTCCGTTCTGGGAAATCTACGTTCCTAATTCACAAATGACATTCACCTGAACTTCCTTGTTATACGCTCGTAGCACATCACTACGTTAGGCTTGGTCGTACGATCGATTAGTGCATGTCAGTACACGAGACACAACAGCCAACATACGATTTTGGATGTCCGGTCGTACGACCATCACACTGTGTGTACGAAGCTTTAGGCATCTAACTGACACCCTGTAGGACATCAGACCTCATTGTGCAGTGAGTTTGAGATGAGCTGTGAGCTAGGGTTGCCACATCATCCCTTTAATCCAGGACACATATGAATTACACAGGTTCTGTGGCTGATTAAGGTGGTAATTAAACTCACGTGGTGCCTCATCTGCATTAAATTAGCCTCAGAACAACCTGTGTATTTCATATGTGTCCTGGATTAAAGGGATGATGTGGCAACCCTACTGTGAGCAGAATGCAGCTCAGAGTTGGCATTGATTTTGGGGACCAGGAAACAAAATCTGAAGGTGACACAAGTTAAACTTACAAGTACAAGTGTAACACTTCAGGATTCAAATGCCGCTGTGGGGTTGGACTTTAATAGATGTATTTTTTCCACCCTTCTTATCATTTGTGTAAGCCCTAGAGCAGTGGTACTCAACTCCTGTCCTCGGGACCCACTAACAGGCCAGGTTTGCAGGATAACTGAAATACATCACAGGTGATATGATTTGCTGCTCAGTGATTGCAGTATTCTAGTCTGCATCTCCCCAAGGTAATACTTAAAATCTGGCCTGTTGGTGGGTCCTGAGGACCAGAGTTGAGAACCACTGCCCTAGATGATGTGTCCCAGAGTTTCTCATGTGCAACTTCTATCTGGAGATCAGTCCCTCAAGGTCCAACAAGACTAATGCCTTGACAAAGGTGCCACCAGACATTGCACAGTTCTCATTTTGACATAAACATTAAAATATATTCATACAAAATTTACAGTCCATTATGCAAAATTTTAAAGCAGAACATTCAGTTCTCAAGACTTGTATGTTGAAGAAGCTGTAGATAGAATGAGACATCTGTGACAGGGCCTACAAATTGTTAGGTATGTGTTAGGCCCCTTTCACACTTTTGCAACTTGAAAGTCGCACGGTTTTACCGCAATTTTGTTGCGATTTAAATCAACGCCTGTGTAATCCTGAGGTCTATGGACCTCAAGTCACATCAAAGTCGGGCCAAAGTAGTGCAGGGACTACTATGAAGTTGCTGCGACTTGAAGTCGCACACAGCTATGAACGGTACTCATTGGAAATCATGGGGGAGGGGACTTGTCATGCGACTTTACAGTCCCAAGTTGCAGGACAAGTCGCGCAAGTGTGAAAGGGGCCTTAGGGTTCAGGTCTGAGCAGGGCTGGTGCGAGGATTTTTTACACCCTAGGCGAAACCTCATTTTGCCACCCCGTTTGCTCCTCCCCTGACTCCACCCCCTTTGCCCTGTCCATGTATATGATGGAGGTGGCGGAGGTGGAGATTTTTGCAGCGCCTCTCTACCTATTTCTTTAGCCGTGGTCCACAGCCCAGCACCTGTGCCTCTGGATCCGGCCTAAAGACAAATAATGGCAGCACCGGCTCGCTTCCTCATGCCAACCGTGGTCCGCAGGTATATGGACAGGCTGGGGTAGTATATGGACAGGCTGCAGTAGTATATGAACAGGCTGGGGTAGTATATGTACAGGCTGGAGTAGTATATGGACAGGCTGGGGTAGTATATGGACAGGCTGGGGTAGTATATGGACAGGCTAGGGTAGTATATGGACAGGCTGGGGTAGTATATGGACAGGCTGGGGTAGTATATGGACAGGCTGGGGTAGTATATGGACAGGCTAGGGTAGTATATGGACAGGCTGGGGTAGTATATGGGCAGGCTGGGGTAGTATATGGACAGGCTAGGGTAGTATATGGACAGGCTGGAGTAGTATATGGACAGGCTAGGGTAGTATATGGACAGGCTTGAGTAGTATATGGACAGGGGCTGGGCGCCCTGGGCGGCATTGCGCCCTAAGCGGCTGCCTACTTTGCCCAGTGGTAGTGCCGGCCCTGGGCCTGAGAACCCCCACTGCCCTACATGAAAGCCATCAACACAATCTCATCTGTCTTCCAACCTCAGCACTGGAGGATTCCTCAGACCTACCCTGGGTCAGTGTATTCAGGATGGGTTGCAGCTTCTCTTTGATCCGTTCCATGTCCCGCTTCTCCTCCTTGGAGAAGAGATAGAGGTCCCGGGTCTGGTCACGGATGGTAGTCTGGCTTTGGAGGATTCTGTTCTTGGACTCATCGCTGCTGTCATCCACATCATCCACCACAACCAGCACCTTCTCCCGACCTGTGTGGTGGGAAAAAATTAAATGTCATTGGTCACAGCAATGAATTCTGCAAAAGATTGTGAAATGTATAAGAGAAAATGATATTCAAATATGAACTCCAAGCAGAAAAACTCTCAATAAAATAAATTCCTCAATAGCCACACAGGAGATGCATCCACTATGTGCGCATCAAACGCTTTTGTAAACCCTGTTAGTACTTTGTGAAGGTAGCAGGGACGTTACCCATCACAGGCTGCCTGCAGAAACCTACAGGAGGGGGCGAAGACAACACTTAGGCTCCATGCACACCGTATCTGATAAACGACCATTTTTGGTCGTTTGGGCGTTTTTTTAACAGCCCAAAAACACCACTTTATGTTATCCTATGTGTCCATGCACACATGGACGTTAATTGTCGTTTATCAGCAGTGGCGCTTTTGGGCTGTTATCTGAACGCCCTGAATTGGTGTTCAAAAGTCGTTCTTTTGACCACTAAAAATGCTAAACGCCACTAAACGCTCATAAACGCCGGTAAACGGCTGCTTATCGGTGTCCGACGTTTTTTGCAGTCAATGGAAGCTAATGAAGAAAAAAAAGAAAAGCCCAAAAACGCAGACACCGGTAAACGCTGCTTACAAAAAGCTGCAAAAGAACGTTTTCTAAGCAGCGTCTCCTGCCCCACGCCGAGAGAGCCCAGATAGCGTCCAGTGTGCATGGAGCCTTAGGCCTCATACACACGGACGTTTTTTGACGCCGGTGTTTTCTGGCGTTTTTTGCAGCTCTCCATGATAGTCAATGGCCCTATAAAAACGCCAATGATTTTGAGCTGTAGATGGCGTCGGCGTTAATGAGCTGAAACTAGAACCCACAGCCAGCGCGTTCTGAGGCTGCAACATTTTGGCATTTTTTGATGCCGACGCCGCAAAACGCTCATTAACGCCAACTAACGCCTTACCGGCGATAACCGGCGTTTTTTGACGCCAACGTTTTTAGGTTGAAAAATAGCAGAGGGATGATTTTTTTTTAAAAAACGCCTATTGACGCCGACGCTCATGAACGCCGATGCATAACGCCGAAAAACGCTGATTTGTTTTCCTTGATGTCGGGCCCGAAGTTTTGTTTATTTTTTCTGTGTGGGTCCGTGTGTATGAGGCCTTCAAGTGCATTAGAACTATTTTTTGTACATCAACATTAAATAAGACCCCAACAATAAACGGCCAAAAACTGCTTCATTTTGCTAAGTTCAGATTCCTTTTTTTTACCTATTTTTAGCTAAATGATGTAATTTGTCTCATGTACCTAAGCCTCTCACTATTCAATAAAACTTTAAAACTATTTATTTAAATCAAAGGGTAAAAAGATGCATTTACAAATGGAGCACATAAAGCCGTGCTAGCTTATAACCAAAGATGGCCGCGGCGTGACGTCAGAACGCAGGCTCCGCCCCCTAGACGCGCATCGCCAAGGCGTGACTTCCTCAGTAGGGGCCCCCTTTGACGAGTCAAGTCTTGATGAGGCTTCACCCCAGTACCATTTTTTAGAGCGGGCGGTTGGCTTTCAGGCGATGATAACCGATGCGGCTAAGCTGCTGCTCGGTCGTTAGCCCAAGGAGCTGGAGGGGACGCCCCCCCTCCCTCCCGCTGCATTTCACCGGGAGATCCGAGTGACCAGCTGGCATGTCCGCCAGTTACCCAGAGTCCTGAACAAAGTTGGGATCGGCTTTGATCGGGTCTCCGATGTAGTGACCCGGAAGCGACGTCACTTCCGGTTTACTCGGCTGCCAATTTTTAAGAATTCAAGGTATTCAAAAATGCTTGTTTTTGTGTTTTTAATACATTTAAGGGCAGCGGAGGGGTTTGGGGTATTTAGACCCCTGATCCTTCCATAAAGCATACCTGTCACTGCCTAGTACTGTCACAAGGGATGTTTACATTGATCAGATGTAAAAATAAATAAATAAATAAAAAGTAAAAATGTTTTTAAAGCGCGTCCCATCCCCGCGAGCTCGCGCACCAAAGAAAATGCAGGCGTAAGTCGCGCCCGCAAATGTAAACAGCGTTCAAATCATGATTGGCCCTCTGATTCCTCCTGTATTGAATTGTATTGTAATTGTACTGTCTGCCCTAATATTGTAAAGCGCTGCACAAACTGTTGGCGCTATATAAATCTTGTATAATAATAATAATAAATCATACATGTGAGGTATCGCCGCGATTGTCAAAGTGAGTGCAATAGAGCAAAATCTCCTCTGCAACTCTAAACTGGCAACTGTTAAAAAGTTTTAAAGCGTCGTCTATGTAGATTTTCAAGTACCGTAGTTTATCGCCATTCTACAAGTGTGCGCAATTTTAAACCCTAAAATGGTAGGCATCTATTTACTCCGCGTAACATCATCTTTCACAATATACAAAAAAATTTGGCTAACTTTCCTTTTTTTTTTTTTTTTTAATTCAGTGAAGTGTATTTTTTCCAAAAAAAATGTTTTTTGAAAGACCGCTGCGTAAACACCGTGTAACATAAAATATTGCAACGACCACCATTTTATTTTTGCTAAAAATGTACAGTATATATAATGTTTGGAGGTTCTAAGTAATTTTCTAGCAAAAAATGCTGACTTTAACTTGTAAGCAACAAGTGTCAGAAATAGGCTTGGCCCTTAAGTAGTTAATACAGTAGAAATCAGAGCGCCGTGCTCGTTAGAGCGTATAATCTAAGATATAGTAATGAAAGAAATGTTGCGTGCACAGTAAGGCTCCCTTCACGCCGACGTGACTTCTTTAAGTCCAATGGAACCGACTTAGAAAAAAGGTTCCTGCACTACTTGGCGGCGACTTCAAAACGGCTTGCATTGACTTCTATTAAAGAAGTCATATGCAAGCCGCGATGAAGTCAGGGCCAGCTCTACCACTAGGCGGAGTAGGTGGTCGCCTAGGGCGCCTGGCTGCTGTTGACCCGTCACTGGCTGCTCTGCATTGGTTCATGCCATCAGAGAGGAGGCAGCTGCTTCGATCATGTCATCAGTGCAGTCGAGAATTGGAGAGGAGCAGCCCACCCCGGAGGCCGCTCTGCCTCGATGGTGTCAGTGAAGTGGAGAGGAGAGCCGTGGCTGATGGGCACAGATGAAGCTTTTTGATTGGCGCTGGCGAAGCTGTATTTGATGGGCACAGGTGAAGCTGTATTGATTGGCGCTGGTGAAGCTGTATTTGATGGGCACAGGTGAATCTGTATTGATTGGTGCTGGTGAAGCTGTATTTGATGGGCAGGGGTGAATCTGTATTGATTGGCGCTAGTAAATCTGTATTTGATGGGCATGGGTGAGGCTGTATTGTTTGGCGCTGGTGAAGCTGTATTTGATGGGCACGGGTGAGGCTCTATTGATTGGCGCTGGTGAAGCTGTATTTGATGGGTGCGGGTGAGGCTGTATTGTTTGGCGCTGGTGAGGCTGTATTTGATGGGCACAGGTGAGGCTGTATTGATTGGCGCTGGTGAAGCTGTATTTGATGGGCGCTGGTGAGGCTGCATTTGATTGGCGCTGGTGAGGCTGCATTTGATTGGCGCTGATCAGGCTGGGCAGGGCAAAGGGGGTGGGGTCAGGGGTGGAGACAAGGGTGGGGCGGCAAAATGAGGTTTTGCCTAGGGTGTCAAAAATCCTTGCACCAGCCCTGAATGAAGTCACTCTGTGTGGTGCGGCTTCAAAGTCACACGACTTTGCAGCCACGCCAGTGAACCGAGCCTAAGGGCAATTAATTGTGGAGCCAATGACACAAAATATTTTTTGGTTTACTGACACTTTAACAAATTTTTCAATTAGATAAATGTTATAGATGATATTATTATTTCTAACTGTAAATGAATAATTCATAGTTTATAATCCCTTACCTAAGGCTTGTGACATATGTGTGACCTCTTCGTCATAGAGGGAGTCGGTGACATTGGTGATGTTGAGCCGCCCCCTGTTCTTGGAGTGATACAATATGGCGAGGGAACATTTGGAGACCAGGTCCCTGAACTCCCGGGAGTTGTTGTTGGTGATGTAGAATGGAACCACCTGTCCTGCAGTTCTGAGTGCATCTGACAGCCATTTATACTCATTCTCTGAGCACCGGGAGAAAATTCCGATGACCTGAAATTACACAGCCAGGGTGATTAGAGAGAAGAATGGGACATATCACATAAGGTAGCCCACCAAACAAGTTTCTTTCTTTTAGGTGAGAACTTGGAAGGGTAGGATCCTCTGAAGTTTTTCCTGCGATCTGAGATTTGCCTTAACAAACAATTTAAAGCTGAACTCCATGCAAGAGAAATAGAAAATGTTTGGCAAGGTACTTATAGAATACAATAGTATTTATTTATACTAAAAGATAAATACATGGATTAAAGTTGACACAGGGCAGACAGACTCCGAATAGTGCAACAAGAGATGTGCTTCAAGAACAACCACCAGTGGTGGCTGGTGCTCCATCGGTCGGGGGGTGGACAGACCCCCCCCCATTGCTCCAGCCTGCTCCCCCCCACACACTAACCCCCCCCGTCGCTCAAGTATACCACCCCACACAATTGACAACACCGTCCACCGTCACCATCTCGCCCTCTTTTCTGCCAGGCCCCAGTCAGCCCTGCACTTATCCTTCGTAGGTCATGGCTCCCCCCCCCTCCTTCTCCATGGCCATCGCTTCTCCTCCCAGCCAATCGGGTCTTTGGACTCACAGCCAATGGGGTCTGAGGACCCGCTTCCTGATTGGCCAAGTGGAGAAACAGGAAGACTTTAGCGAACATTAATTTGCTAATGAAACACAACAGGGTGCTCTGCGCCCTAAGCCCCCCCCCCCCCCCCCTTTGAAGCCAATTAGAGCCTCAGGCTCTACTCATGTGCTTCTAAAAAATAAAAAAAAATCCATAGAAATTCATGCATCCGGCTCCCTGCATGTAGATTAGGGGGCCAGGTGCATGGATTTGGGGGGGGGGGGTGTGGCACCCCCAATGGACGGGCCGCCACTGACAACCACTCCATGGAACAATCTATGTACAGCCTCCACCACATGCACTTATAGCCACACACCTCAACAATTAGACCCCTGAATTAAGAGGAAGGTGAAAAGGGCATGCCAATAAAGGGTATCAATCCTTGAGAAGCAGCCATTATCTAACTATATAATCCAGAAGAATTTGTATATTGTATATAAGGTGGACCTCTCATATAAGCATACCAGTGAAACCCTCCTTGGGACTGGCACGGAAGATATCTCAGTAGATGAAAGGTCCGATATGCAAAAACAAATGAACAAAAAAGAGTGCTCTGGGGAGGGCTGGCAGCCTTAGGCCTGGAGGGGCAAGTCCAGTCAAGTGGCCCATTGAACCACCGAATCAGCTCACCATTCATGCCCACCTGGTTTTAGAACGGATATTGATGTTATGAAGTGAGACAAATAAATGTGGTAACATAATTTAATGTTAATAGCAACAAAGGAGGATTAACAAAAATAATGCATCAATGCAGCTCATCAGTGCCCACCAATGCAGCCTCACCAGTGCCCACCAATGCTGCCTCGCTAGTGCCCATCAGCACAGCCTGATCAGTGCAGCCTGACCAATGCCCATCAATGCAGCCTCACCAGTGCCCCTCCAATGCAGCCTGCAATGCAGAGAGAGGAGAGCCGCCGGATTACACAGAGCGGAGATCTCCCGCTTACCTGGTGCGGCCGCTATCATATGAAGTCCCGCCTCCTGGACCGGCTCCTATGATAGACATCACCAGTGTGCTGTCTATTATAGAAGTAGGTCCAGGAGGTTGGACTTTGTAAGCGGGAGATCCCCACTCTGTGTAATCCGGTGGGCCCCCGCAAGGCAGCCAATGGGCCCCCGCAAGGCAGCCAATGGGCCCAGCGGGATCCATGGTAGGACCGGCCCTGCCCCCCCCCCCCTTTGCCTGCAGTAAGTAGGTGGCTGTGCCCCTGTCCCCTACTTCCTTCCTCCACAAGAAGAAAAAAGTGTGAGCGAACAGCGGCCGTCGGCCATTTTGAATGTAAGTTAGGGTGGCCTGGGGGGCAGTTGCCACCCTGCCCCCCAGCCCAGCCCTCCCCTGCTAAAAGAACATTTATTGCGGTTTAAAGATAAAACACTTACAAATCCAGCAATTTCACCAAGTGCATAGCACAGAGCGCTCAGTGCATAAAAACATAAAAACACTTAATCTACACGACTTCACACCCACTATGCCTAGTGACCCACACTGTGAGAATGGATGTCAGCCCTCCTTGACCCTGAAGTTCACCATCAGGCCATCAGGGCCATGGCTACATTCTAATCTAAAATATAATATAAGTTTATCATTTTTATTCTGATCAGAGATATAATATTCCCCATGTAGTGTACTCAGGTCATCTATAATTCTTATTCTGATCAGAGATATAATATTCCCCATGTAGTGTACTCAGGTCATTTATAATTCTTATTCTGATCAGAAATATAATATTCTCCATGTAGTGTACTCAGGTCATCTATACTTCTAATTCTGATCAGAAATATAATATTCCCCATGTAGTGTACTCAGGTCATCTATACTTCTAATTCTGATCAGAAATATAATATTCCCCATGTAGTGTGCTGTTGCACCTGCTCAAATGGTGTCCTGGTCCTAACCCTCTCTCCCCAGTTCTTTACGAGAAAATAAATCTCTTTTGTTCTGCATTGTTAAAGTGTCTGGCGCCCAACTTAATCTACACGACTTCACACCCACTATGCCTAGTGACCCAAACTGTGAGAATGGATGTCAGCCCTCCTTGACTCTGAAGGTCACCATCAGGCCATCAGGGCCATGGCTACATTCTAATCTAAAATATAATATTAATTTATCATTTTTATCCTGATCAGAGATATAATATTATTTTATCATTTTTATCCTGATCAGAGATATAATATTAATTTATCATTTTTATCCTGATCAGAGATATAATATTAATTTATCATTTTTATTCTGCACTAGGATATAATATTCTCCATGTAGTGTACTCATATCATTTATAATTCTTATTCTGATCAGAGATATAATATTCTCCATGTAGAGTACTCATATCATTTATAATTAATATTCTGATCTAAGATATAATATTCTCCATGTAGTGTACTCAGGTCATCTATAATTCTTATTCTCTTCTAAGATAGAATATTCTCCATCTAATGTACTGACACCGCTCCCCACCTCTTCTCCGCTGTCCCGATATGATATGAAGAAGTATACACTGCCAATGGTGGATATCGAAACCAGAATAACCTGATGAGACATAAGAGGATGGTGTTATATTACCAGGTAGACCTCATGACGGCACACCTTGGTACAACCGGTCCTCACCGAGTGGAAGTCTGAGATCTGGAAATCTTCACGGATGATATAGATTTGCAGTAGAATCCCAGGCAACACAAGTATTATCCTCTGTGGAAACTTCTTCTGCAATAAAACAATGGCATCAATGTTACATAGGTGGTCTGCATCAGCATTCCACTTCCCAGCAAATGAAAAGACAAATTGAGGGGCTGTCTATCTCCGTCTACAATACTATGGAGTTTAGTGATATCCCACGGTGTCTGTGTTTCTTCTCCTTTAACTGTCCAATCACAGGTTGGGGGAGGGCCACTGAACTGCAGCAAAGAAAAAACAGGTGACCTGCCCTCTGTTTGACAGAGCTATGTAAATCTCAGGAGTGGATGGACAGAAATACAAATCCTTTGGCAGATCAAATAACAATATACATGACTGCAGAAAACAGTATATTTTTTTTATTGGTTCATGTGTTGCCCACTTAAAGCGGAGGTCCGAGGGGACAAAAAAAATTAAAAGTCAGCAGCTACACATACTGTAGCTGCTGACTTTTAATAATAGGACACTTACCTGTCCTGGAGTCCAGCGATGTCGGCACTGCCGCCGATCTTCGGATCGGGGGATGGGTGCAGCCGCCTCCATCGCGGGTAAGGGAACCCGGACGTGTAGCAGTACAGCTTCACGCCGGGCACCTTACTGCACATGCGCGATGCTCTGCCGCGCTCTGCTACTGGCCAAGCGGCCAGAAGCAGGGAGGAGGGAGCCGGGCTGCTGACGTCAGCGGCCGCGGCCGCCGGCCAGAGCTCCTGGATGTGTGGAAAAGGACACCTGTCTAAAGACAGCTGTCCTCTTCCCTCTCCCCCCCCCCCCCCCCGGGCCGAGGGAGGAGGGACGAAGACCGGCGAACCGGTCATCGTCTCGCGCCGTCTCGTAGCGCGTACACGTCATTCCACGGGCCGCACTTCGACATGACGATGTGCAGGCCCAAGGGAATGGGCGCTACCTCCGCCGACGTGGGTAGGGGGCTAGGCTTCTAGCCGCCGTCACGGCTGTAGCGACCTGAGGTCCTGTCCATTCACAGGATAATAATTTTCAGTCGTCGATGTCATACACATCGACGACT
>BLSH010144288.1:457163-477302 GCA_018402905.1 Glandirana rugosa | reverse complement strand
GGACCTGCACCTGTACCTCCTGAAACACAGATGGATGCTGCACCTGTCCCTCCTGAAACACAGATGGATGCTGCACCTGTCCCTCCTGAAACAGGGCTGGACACTGCACCTGTCCCTCCTGAAACAGAGCTGGATGCTGCACCTGTCTCTCCAGAAGCAGGGCTGGACACTGCACCTGTCCCTCCTGAAACAGGCTGGATGCTTCACCTGTACCTCCTGAAACAGGGCTGGATGCTGCACCTGTCCCTCCTGAAACAGGGCTGGATGCTGCACTTGTACCTCCTGAAACAGAGCTGGATGCTGCACCTGTCCTTCCGCAGGCGGGGCTGGATGCTGCATCTGTCCCTCCTGAAACAGGGCTGGATGCAGCACCTGTCCCTCCTGAAACACAGATGGATGCTGCACCTGTCCCTCCTGAAACACAGATGGATGCTGCACCTGTCCCTCCTGAAACACAGATGGATGCTGCACCTGTCCCTCCTGAAACAGGGCTGGACACTGCACCTGTCCCTCCTGAAACAGAGCTGGATGCTGCACCTGTCTCTCCAGAAGCAGGGCTGGACACTGCACCTGTCCCTCCTGAAACAGGCTGGATGCTTCACCTGTACCTCCTGAAACAGGGCTGGATGCTGCACCTGTACCTCCTGAAACAGGGCTGGATGCTGCACCTGTACCTCCTGAAACAGGGCTGGATGCTGCACCTGTCTCTCCAGAAGCAGGGCTGGACACTGCACCTGTCTCTCCAGAAGCAGGGCTGGACACTGCACCTGTTCCTCCTAAAGCAGGGCTGGACACTGCACCTGTCTCTCCAGAAGCAGGGCTGGACACTGCACCTGTTCCTCCTAAAGCAGGCCTGGATGCTGCACCTGTCCTTCGGGAAGCAGGGCTGGATGCTGCACCTGTCTCTCCAGAAGCAGGGCTGGACACTGCACCTGTACCTCCTGAAGCAGGGCTGGATGCTGAACTTGTCCCTCCAGAAGCAGGCCTGGATGCTGCACCTGTCCTTCGGGAAGCAGGACTGGATGCTGCACCTGTCTCTCCTGAAGCAGGGCTGGATGCTGAACTTGTCCCTCCAGAAGCAGGGCTGGGTGCTGCACCTGTCCCTCCGGAAACAGGGCTGGATGCTGCTCGGTCGCTTCCAGAAGCAGGGCTGAATGCTGCACCTGTTGATCTGGAAGTGGGGCTGGATGCTGCACCTGTCCCTCTTGAAGCAGGGTTGAACGTTGCACCTGTCCATTCGGAACCAGCACTGGACGCTGCACCTGTACCTCCCGGAAGCGGGGCTGGATGCTGCACTTGTACCTCCCGGAAGCGGGGCTGGAGGCTGTACCTGTCCCTTCAAAAGCAGAGCCAGATGCAGCACCTGCCCCTCCGGAAACAGGGCTGGATGCTGCACCTGTCCCTCTGGAAGCTGGGCTGGATGCTGCATCTGATCTCCAGAAGCAGATCTGACCTTGGCTCAGTGTATGTAGGGATTTGCAGACAGGAGGCGTATAGGAAACTGGAAACCTCCTCTAAAATTAAGTGAGCCCCCAATAGCATCCCCCAAGTCAAATAAAAGGAAAGCTTCCAAAGTGCATGGCAGAATGTGCAGATTGGTATGAACCGATCCTTCACAGGAAATGATGGGAGGGACATTGGACCTGGAATCAGAGGAGCTGTCTATAGATGGATCGATATTCCGCCGGTTCAACAGGGACCAGTTGAATTTCAATCCATGTCTGGCCATTCCCTGTTTGACAAAAGTTGAACAATAGATCAAATTCTGTTGAACAGGAATGTTGGAAAACTTTTGTCAATTAGTGCCTGTAGCTGTTGATCAGTGTTGGCAGTAGACTTGTGCATGGCTGAAAAATGTGTTTTTTTATTTTTTCGAAAATTCGGAAATTCGGAAATTTGGAGATTTGGCAATTGCAGTAATTCGGAAATTCGGCAATCGGAACAGCCGAAAATCTGTTTTTTTTTGGTAAAAATGAATTTTGGAACGAAACAAATTGCACAAGCCTAGTTAGCAGAGCTGAGATTGCTGTCGGAATACAATGTCCCAAAAGGGAAGGATCCCTCCATCCACCTTGCTTGTGTGAACTGAGGAATCTGTTCATTTTTTTTGCACAGTCCACTGGATAAACAAAAACCAATGACCCATCTATGGCCAACTTTACATCAGTCACCTACGATAAAATCACACTATATCGGAGTTTGCTTGTTGCATGTAGCCAAGTCTAGGTTTTCAGGATATACGTGGATTGATGTTCCTTGGAGGCCGGGGGTCATGAAACCACAGTAACTTTCATGTCTTGTCTGTTTGCTTACCTCTCTGCATATGTTCAGCTTAGGGATCATGCACCTTGCACCTGTGTACCTTTATAAGCTTTCCTCTGTAGGGCCCCACCCCTGGTCCTAATTGGGAACATCATAGAACACCTGGCAGTACTAGCCTCTGATGCCGATCAATACTGTGTGTTTGGCTTCGTGTGTGGTTGTTCCTGTCGTATGCTCTGAGTCTATTTCCGTTTACCGACCTTTGGCTTGCTCTCACTATCCCTGCCTGCCTAATACCCTGACCTTCGGCTTGTTCTCTGTTTTTCCAGTCTGCTTGATACCCTGACCTTGGCGTACTCTCCTGTCTGTCCCTGTCTGCTTGTGGCCCTGACCCTTGGCTATCCCGCTGACTATCCCTTGTCGTTCCTGCGCTGCTGCTTCCTCTCTTCCACCTGTAGCCAGCCGAGCGTGAGCTAGGGGACCCCGGGGGCCTCAAGCTGGATCCAGTTGCAGCCAAATCCATCCTCACCACCAGAGGCTCTGGCGAACACCTACTGACTCTTAGACTCAGCGCCCTGGGGAAACCGATGCACTAGCTCCCTGTGTTTCTGTGTCAGTGCTCCAGGGGCCCGTCTTCCCGTACCAGCTGGAGCTCATTAGCAGCAGTCAGCTATAGGTCCACAACCTAAGCAGTGCGCTTCGCACTTCTGTGGTGTGATTCGCACCCCAGTGGCGCGCATCTGTCATCTGACCCCAGGTGACCTGACACTGGGCTTGTTCCATAGATAGTTTCCTGATGAGATCTACAGCCTGAAGGAACCATGGAAATGATAAAACTTCACACAGGGTTTTTATAGACAAATTAGGGGACGTTTTCAGGAACTGATGTCTCATCACACAATGTCCACCTTTCAGTCACTCGCTCTGGCTCTTCACATCACCACACAAGAACATGTTGTAAAACAGACTTTTTTTTATTAAGCAAAATTATTATGGTTCGTGTCATATAAAAATATGGATTCACAAGTGGAATGAATAAGTTATTCCCTTTATAGAGCAGCGTTGAAATAAATCACAAAGCCAAGGATAGGGGAGGATATTTTTTGGGCGTGGCGGTGGAACCATCATGGATGTAAGCCCTTGTGGACACATTGTGGGGCAGGGAGGGTAGATTTATTGGGGGAGGGGGTGTACTGGGGCAAAGTGGAGCTCTTTGTGGGAGGGAGCAGAGAATCAAGAATGGGAAGGGAAGGGGGACAGTGTAGGTGCATTAGATTTATATTATCCCTTTTTTAAAGCACCATGCTGTGGAGGAGACCATCATCTAGGACTTCATCATTGGACTGACACCAAAGCCGATCCTGGACTCTGGCCGTGTTCTCTCAGACTTTGCTCTTCACTGGCTGCAATATTAGGGAGCTGCCTGGAAAAAAAGATGGAAAGTTAAACTACCACGGGCATCAGTGTTGTATCCCTTACAGCAGTGGTTCTCAACCTTGGTCCTCAAGTACCCCCAACGGGCCATGTTTTGGGAATTTCTCTTAGATAAAACAGCTGTCGAAAATACCAAGCCATTGACTCTGATTTAATGCACCTATGCAAGATAAAGGAAAACCTGCAAACATGGCCTGTTGGGGGTACTTGAGGACCGAGGTTAAGAACCATTGCCTTATGGCACACAAAAGAAGAGAACCTGTCATACATGGTGAAGACACTAAACAGCACACTCGGGGGTTTACTAAAACTAAAGCAGGGGTTTCAAACTGGCGGCCCTCCGGCTGTTGCGAAACTACAAGTCCCATCATACCTCTGCCCGTGGGAGTCATGCTTGTAATTGTCAGCCTTGCAATGCCTCATGGGATTTGTAGTTCCACAACAGCTGGAAGGCCACCAGTTTGGCACCTGTGAACTAAAGAGTGCAAGATCTGGTACAGCTGTGCATGGTAACCAATCAGCTTCTAACTTCTGCTTCAGTTCAATCAAGCTTTGACAATAAATCCTGGAAGCTGATTGGTTTCTATTAGACATGTGCACTGCTGGAATTTTTTTTTTTTATCGGATCATTCATTACAATCGATATTCGTTATTTCGAATAAATTTGTAAGTTCTGATAAATTCAGACTCGTTACATTCCATTTGTTTAGATGCGGTATTCGTTACTTCAATAATTCGTAATAATTTGAAAGAACAAAAATTGGAAATTAAAAAATTTGAAAGAACGAAAATCCGAAATTTGAAAATCTGAAAATTCGAAAGAACAAAATTCCAAGAATCAGAAAGAATGAAAATCCGAAAATTAAAAAAATCGGATGGGGGATAGAGAGATACAACATAGCATTGTTTGTAAACATTGATCAGACAGGCGATAGAGCGATACAAGGGAACGTTGTTTATAAACATTGTTAAGACGGGAGATAGAGAGATACAAAGTAACATTTTTTATAAACATTGAACAGATGGGTGATAGAGAGATACAAAGTAACATTGTTTATAAACATTGATCAGAAGGGAGATAGAGAGATACAAAGTAACATTGTTTATAAACATTGATCAGAAGGGAGATAGAGAGATACAAAGTAACATTGTTTATAAACATTGATCAGGCAAGAGATAGAGAGATGCAAAGTAACATTATTTCTAAACATTGATCAGGCGAGAGATAGAGAGATACAAAGTAACATTGTTTATAAACATTGATCAGGCGAGAGATAGAGAGATGCAAAGTAACATTGTTTATAAACATTGATCAGGCGAGAGATAGAAACATACAAAGTGACATTGTTTATAAACATTGATCAGGCAAGAGATAGAAACATACAAAGTGACATAAACAGTGTACATCTTGTTATCTTAAGTAATGAGTAATATTACTGAATAAATAGGCGCATAATGGAAATGTAAACATTGCTCCGGTCCAGAAGGGATGTAGAGGGGTGAGATCTGAACCCTGGAAACCCACCAGAAGCTCAGACATCCCCCAAGACAACTGAGCTCTTTCAACAAATCCTTACCAATGAATTGCTCTCTCTGCCCTCGCTATCTGACAACCGGCCAGACAAGTGAGGGGGTGGAGGTTGTGGCAGAACTTTTAAAACAAACCCATGGACCGGCCAGGAGACCAGAGGACACCATAAGAGATCACCAATTGGTGAACCTCAAATATCCAACCCCTGCAAAATGGAAATCAGAGCTAGAGAATCTCCTCTGGGGAATTCATGAATAACCTGGGCCCTCGTTTCGCCCTTTTTATGGTGATTTACTTACACTGAAGGGTGGTGTTGATAATGATGGCGGCATAGCACATTGCACTGTCATAATTGATTGCAGAATAAGTAAGGCCTTTTATATGAAAAAGAGAAAAATGGGAAATTGTTACAGCGATAATGAAATGTATATTTACTAAATGGTGCAAAGATATTCCAGCCCTTACCATCTTCATGCCGGAGTGATACCAATATGCGGCGAAGCATTCCAACATTATCACCAACACAAGGGCAGAGAGGCCTGTCTGTGGGGAGCCCTGAAAGACAATTGTTTTTAATTGTAATATTATTGTTTCTCAATAGTGACATATTTCAGGAACCATTAGTTTTAACTTCTTCTAAATCACTGATCCATATGCAGATAAAAAATTCTGACTTCACTGCCTGCATACTTGTTCCATGCCAGTAAAGCCAGGGCCAATGTTTGTATGAGAACTCCGGACCGCTAATTTCCTGGACACTAAGATACATGGATATCTCCCTACTTTGGTTTAACCATTTCAGCCCCGGAAGGATTTCCCCCTTTAGGAACAGAGCACTTTTTGCAATGCGGCATTGGGTCACTTTAACTGACAATTGCGCGGTCGTGCGACGTTGTACCCAAACAAAATTGGCGTCCTTTTTCCCCACAAATAGAGCTTTGTTTTGGTGGTATTTGATCACCTCTGCATCATTTCTGATCGCCGCTATATATAAAAAAAGAGCGACAATTTTGCAAAAAAAATACAATTTTCTTACTTTTTGCTAAAATACAAATCCCAAAAAAAATATATAAAAAAAACATTTTTTTTCATCGGTTTTGGACGATTTATATTCTTTCTCATATTTTTGGTTAAGAAAATCGCAATCAGCGTTTACTTTTTACTAGTAATGGCAATGATCTGCGATTTTTAGCAGTACAATGATATTGCGGCGGACTTGTCGGACCATTTTGACACTTTTTTGGGACCATTGGCATTTACACAGCGATCAGTGCTATGAAAATGCACTGATTACTGTGTAAATGCCATTGGCAGTGAAGGGTTTAACCTGGAGGGGGCGCTCTAAGGGTTAACTGTGTTCCCTCACTGTGTGTTAACTTTATAGGGGCTGGGCTGGCTGGGGGAGGGGAGTGATCACAGCTTCCATATACAGGAAGGCTGTGATCTCAGCCCTTCCCCCCTCTGTCAGAACGGAGATCCGTGTTTACATACACGGATCTCCGTTCTCTCACTGCGGGGGGAGCACCTGGAACACAGTGAGCGCACGAGCGCGCCTCCGGCAGCGCGCGCGCGCTCAAAATGCTAGTTATTGCGGCCACCATCGGGTGGCGGCGTTTCACGATAACGAGCCACCTTGCTGCCATCACGCTGCGGCGGGCGGTCGGCAAGTAATTAATCTGCCACATACCACCCCGGCCTCACTGCTAGGAATACTGTTTCCTGTTATCACATGGACCACATACATTGTAGGTTCATAGCACCTTGAATCTACCCAGTTTGGTTATCCTGTGTCCAGATGCGTGTCCGGTCGCCCCTCTGCAGGCCCCTTATGCCCATACCCATATGATCACGGGTATCTCCCTGGCAGTCACTTAATAGCCTCCAGACCCATATGACTCTCTAAGCATCGTCCAAACAGTGAACTTGCTGTCTGCTGACACTCAGATTAGCTGCCATTAAGAGATCTAAAGGTCTACCTACTGCACATTATTCTCTTCTCCTCTTTTCTTGGAGTAGAATAGAGATCTCATACAAGCTGTACATACTTATGTGGATCCCCCGATACCTTGTACAATATGAGGACCTGTTTTTAATGTTATGACCACCCACCCCTGAGGAAGATCTATGATTAATCACCATTGAAACGCGTTGGGTTGTTTCCTGCCCTTTCATGGCAGAGTACAGTGGTCATTTTATTTGTTCTTCTGTATACCAAGCATCATACTCACAAGTATATGAATGTTATGTATGTAATACACTGTAATTGTCTACTTCACAATATTCCTGTTCATGTCTTACCCTTGAACCCGTGTACTTCTGGGTTCTTTTTTTTAATGGACTAATAAATGTTTAAATTTTACATTTAATTCTACATTTTGTTCTTGATGAGTTGGTTTCCCTGTTAAAGTCCCAGAGGGGGTTGCTTGGGTTTCAACATATCATGTTTGGGATGGGGGTTAAACCTCTCTATACCTTTTGGCACAGGTAGCAGCAGCTTCTAATCTCTAGTAAAGCCAGAAACAGCCAAGCAATTAGCTTTTTTTCACAAGAGGTTCATCAATGGACACTCAATTATAGTCCTGCCTAATGCCTAGTATACACCGGCCCAATGTCAGGAGACACCGGCCGGTTCAATAAAAAACAGCCATATTCAGCCCATGTCTCTGTTGGACAAGCATGCTGGAAAACCAGCAGCCGACCGCCTCCCGATCACTGCTCTCAGTCAATGGCTGAGAGTGCTGACCGGAGTGTTCTGGTGGGGGGGGGGGGGGGCTGTCCCTAGGTCAGAACACAACAACTCAGAGGGGGGAGATTGCTGTACTCATAGGCGTGCGCAAGGGGTGTGCCAGGTGTGCCTGGGCACACCCTAATCATTACATGCAGTGCCAATTCCCCCTACTGCCTTGGCTTCCCCCTGTGTTGCCCCCCCTCCACTCCGCAGTGCTGCTGATTTCTTTCCTCTCCCCCAGTTGCTGTGGGGGATGTTTCAGGAAGGAGAGCAGTAGAAGATGCCAGCAAATAGGTCATTTACCAGTGCCTTCCGTTTCTAAAATAACACAGTGAACACACTCACTCACTGTGTTCATTTATAACTGAAGCATAGTAAACTGAGCACTTACCATTCATTCACTGTCCCATGCAACAGAGGCTGCAGAGAAAGGCATAGAAGTTTGACTTTGGGGTGCACACCCTAATGCAATGTGCCGTGCGCACCTATGGCTGTACTAATGTCAAACTGTTAGTACAGCAGCTCCGACTGGAGCTATTAGTGTATACCAGGGTTAAAAGTATACAAGGTGCCCTTTATTCATAGTTGGTGAGGTTGGAAAAAGACACAAGTCCATCCAGTCCAACCTGTGGTTGTGCTTATATGTTAATAGTACATTGTATATCCCTGTGTATTGTGGGCATTAAGGTTCCCATCAAATAATTTTTTGAAATCATCGATGCTCCCCGCTGCTTGTGGAAGAGAATTCCATATCCTTACCACTCTTGCAGTAAAAAAAACTGTTTAAGGTTAGACCTCTTCTCTTCTAATTTTAGTGAATGACCGTGTGTCTTTTTAAATTCCCTTTCACGGAAAAGCTTTTTCCCTATTGTGGGGTCACCAGCACAGTATTTATACATTGAAATCATATCCCCTCTCAAGCGTCTCCTCTCCAGAGAGAATAGGTTCAATGCTTGTAGTCTTTCCTCAGAGTTGAGATCCTCCAGTCCCGTTATTAATTTCTGTTGCCTTTCTCCAGCTCCAGGACATCCCTCCTGAGGACTGGTGCCCAGAATTGGACGGCATACTCCAGATGTGGCCGGACCAGAGTCTTGTATAGTGGGATAATTATTGTTTTATCTCTGGAGTTAATCCCTTTTCTAATGCATGCCAATATTCTGTTAGCTTTGCTTGCAGCAGCTTGGCACTGCATGCCGTTACTGAGCCTGTCATCTACTAGAACCCCCAGGTCCTTTTTCATCCAAATTCCTCCCAGAGGTTCTCCTCCTAGCGAGTAAACTGCATTCTTATGTTTGGCACTCAAATGCTTTATTTTACATTTTTCAACATTAAACCTCATTTGCCACGTAGTTGCCCACCCCATTAGATGACGTCAGATGACGAAACGCGTAAGTGGAGCCATAGCATCATCACGCACCTACGTACTTCTGGGCTGAGTCAGTGGAACGCACTCCAGCCATGGTCTTCCCGGCCTGCGAGTCTGACTTCCTATGCTGTGATGTAAGTTGACGCTAACAGCGTTTGTGTTGCCAATTCAGATTTGAGCTCAAAGAGTCTTTGGTTTCTTTATATATTGAGCCCTGAGGGACCCGCCAGATGCTTGTCACCGGCGTGGATTCTATCTGAAAGTGCCAAGAGTTCTGGTTTATTTGATGGTAGCGAGTGAGCGGCTCACAAAGAACTTCTCAAGCACCACCTTGTGGACTTTTCTGGTTATTGCAATTGTTTGGTTTTTGCTTTTTTATTTTCATGTGTTATTAATCCTCACAGGTTTTTATGCACTTGTGATTGTGGAGCTTGGGGGTCTTGCTTAGCCCCCTGTCTGCATAATCTTTTGCAAAAGGGTATGATGAGGTATTTTGCATGTGCACAGTTTATTTATTTGTAACTTTTACATATATTATCTGATGGTACGTACTTTACAGATCCTTGAGATATCCTGTATTTGCACATTTTATTTATTTTTATATTTTTTTACTGCAACAATTTGCACATATATTATATTTGATGGTACGCACTTTACATATTGGTTGATTGCTTAAGTTCTGGCCAATTTTTTGCATAATTTGCACACCCTTGCACTTTATTTACCAATCAGGTATTTTTTGCACCTTATCTATTTGGTCTATTTTATTGTTGCACCGCTTTGCACCTTCTTTTGGAGGACACACAATACTATACACTTTAGGGATTGCATTTATATTATATCATCTGAGTAGCGCCACACCCACCTCCCTTGTTCCCCTTTATTTATCAGCACCTACCTGGCAGTTGTTTGGTGGGGGCAGCAGCTACACTCTTCTTGTAAGGTTTCCACATCCTACGTAGAAGTTATTGCCCTGCTTAGCTTTGTATCGTCAGCAAATGCTGAAATTGAGCTGTTTATCCCATCCTCCAGATCGTTTATGAATAAATTAAATAGGATTGGTCCCAGGACAGAACCCTGGGGGACCCCACTTTCCACACCAGACCATTCTGAGTACTCCCCGTTTATCACCACCCTCATCCTTTATTAGGAGGCTCTTCTGTGCCTGCAATTTCATTCCACGTTACTACTGGGGCCTGAATTTTCCAGACTTCATTGCTAATCCCTGACAACTACCATCCCTCCGTCTAATCAGCGGCCAGTATGTGCATTCTTATTGGACAGCTGAATTGTTGTTGGAGAAGCCTAGTCGTAAAGTCAAGAAGAAAAGTCAAGACAGTAACAGAAATTAAATAAGATAGGGGCACAGAACAGGTTCTTCTGGTTAATAACGGTCATAGAATCCATCTTGTATTGTCTATTCTTCTTTACATATAGTTACGTAGTCAGTGAGGTTGAAAAAAGACAAAAGTCCATCAAGTCCAACCCATGTGTGTGTTTTTATGTCAGTATTACATTGTATATCCCTCAATGTTGTGGTCCCTTAGGTGCCCGTCTAATAGTTCTTTGAAATTATCTGTGCTCCCAGCTGAAACCACTGCTTGTGGAAGAGAATTCCACATCCTCACTGCTCTTAGCGTAAAGAACCCTCTCCGCAGTTTAAGGTTAAACCACTTTTCCTCTAGTTTTAGTGAATGGCCGCGTGTTTTTGTGTGCTCCCTTGCGCGGAATAGTTTTGTCCCTATTGTGGGGTCCCCAGTATTTGTACATTGAAATCATATCCCCTCTCAATCATCTCTTCTCCAGAGAGAATAAGTTCAGTGCTGTAATCTTTCCTCATAGCGAAGGTCCTCCAATCCCTTAATTAGCTTTGTTGCCCTTCTCTGAACCCTTTCCAGAACTGGACGGCATATTCCAGGTGCGGCCTCACCAGAGACTTGTAGAGGGGGAGAATCACTGATTTATCCCTGGAGTTTATCCCTTTTCTTGATACATGCCAACATTTTGTTGGCTTTGCTTGACAGCTTGGCATTGCATGCCACTGCTTAGCCTGTCCTCTAATAGGACCCCAGGTCCTTTTCCATCCTAGATTCCCCCAGAGGCTCCCCCCCCCCCCTAGCGAGTAGTTTGCATTCATGTTCTTGGTATCCAAATGCAATATTTTACATTTTTCTACGTTAAACCTCATTTGCCACTTATTTGCCAACCCCATTAATTTGTTCAGATCTTCTTGCAAGGTTTCCACATGAAGAAATGATTGCCCGGCTTAGCTTGGTATTATCCAAATATTGAGATTGAGTTATTAACCCCATCCTCCAGATCATTTATGAATAAATTGAATAGGAGTGGTCCCAGGACAGAGGCTTTAAGGCTTTTACTTTTAAAAGTTTAAAAATTAAAGCCCACCCCCAATGCCATATAGAACCACCTAGGTCTACCTTATTTCCTCCCTCCTATTCTTACCTTCTCTTTTCTTTCCTCCTTTACCATTTCCTTTTCTTTGAGTTCCCTTTATTTACCCTCTGTGGGTACTTATTTTAGTGAGGATTAATTATGCACCAGATATGGGGGTGATATGTTTAACCACCTCATGTCTTCTCAAATTGCAGGCATCACCTTTATTCTAACTCATATGATATCATAAGGTGTGAACCTGCTGAGTTTTTGTAGGACGTGCATCTTCTTTGTCTACTGCCATATGCATCTCTACTTTGTAGAACCGGCTCTACTGCTTCTTTTATGTTGTCATTCAACTTTTTTCTCAATAAAAATTTTGAACGAGAAAAATGAACTGTAGGCACTTTAATATATGAGGGTGGCGCTCCCCCATGCTCCGACCATGTGCTGTCCCTTGATATCGTCACATCTGATACTGTGGATCTAGCATTGGCGTTGATGACATCAGGAGTTTAGAATGATGGATCATGGGGCTGCTGCGAGGAATAACAGCATTGAGGGGCGGAAGATGGGGTAAATACTCTAGGTCTTCTTTTTTGTCCCCTAGACCTAAATGAGAGATTGGCCCTTGCACTGGGGGTGCAGCCCTAATGCAGGGGATCATTTTTAAGTTTCCCATGGTTGGACTTGTACAGGTTCATATTAAAGTGGTTCTAAAGCCTTAAAGTGATATTAAAGTCTAGTTTTTTTGCTTTAAAAATAACAAACATGTCATACTTACCTCCTCTATGCAGTTGGTTTTGCACACAGCAGCCCCAATTCTCCTCTTCTCGGGTCCCCCTTTGGCACTCCTGGCCCTTCCCTCCTGCCCAGTGACCCCATAGCAAGCAGCTTGCTGTGGGGGCACCTGAGCCGAGTCAACGCTCTGTGTGTCCCTTCAGACATGGAGCTACAGTTTGGCCCCACCCCCTCTCTCTCTCCCCATTGGCTCACTGACTTTGTTTGACAGCAGCGGGTTCCAGTGCTGTGTCTCAGCCAATCAGGAGGGAGAGTCCTGGACAGTCGAGACTCTTCTGCATCTTTGCTGGATCGAGATGGGACTCAGGTAAGAATTAGGGGGGTTGTGGAACACAGAAAGTTCTTTATCTTAATGCATAGAATGCACCTTCTGCCTTTACAACCCCTTTAAGGTTCTTTACCCTAATACATTCTCTGCATTAGGGTAAAAAATATTCTTTGTCCAAGATCCCCCCATCCCCCTTACACTTTCCTGAGCCTAATCTTGATCGAGGGCCGTGCATGAGAGCAGCGGCTCTCTCCCTCCTCACATGGCAGATTGATAGCAGCGGGAGCCATTGGCTGTCAATCAAAACCAAAGACAAGGGAGTGGGAGGTGGTTCAAAGCCCTGCTGTTTGTGTCAATTGATGCAGGCAGCTGGAGTCAGGAGCAAGCCTGCACGAGCACTTAGCAAGCAGCTTGCTAGGGGGGTGCTTGGAAAGAGGGAGGGGCCAGGAGCGCTGGTGAGGGACGTCAGAAGAGGAGGATCGGGTCTGCTCTGTGCAAAACCATTACACAGAGCAGGTAAGTATAACATTTGTTTATAAACAAATAAAGGTTTAATATCCCTTTAAGCTCAGAGGAGAGGATCTCCCTCTTTATTTATTTTTAATTTGCCGGTCAGCCTTTCCAGCTGCTGCCACTATCAGACAGAACCGACTTTTGTAATTTTCAGATAATAAAAATTGTTTTAATGCTGACAAACCAGTTTTATCAGAGCATTTACTTGCCTCTCAGTGCAGTAAATATTGGGATTTATCATGAGTTTGCAGGAACTGTCTTCATGGACACCCCACCCTTCCTATGTATGCTCCAGTCAGGGCCGGCACTACCATGGGTCTCAGTGGGTCCATTGGACCCAGGCAGCACTTTGAGAGGGGCAGGAAATTGAACCGCAGCCACCTATTCTCCTCTTCTATTTACAAAGCAAATTGACAACCAAGATTTTTTTGCAGCAGTTTTGTGCGTCATGATGACAATTGCCTCCCAGGTTGCTCCAGCTGCCCCTATACTGCCCTAGCCTGTCTATATACTACCCTAGCCTGTCTATATACTACCCTAGCCTGCCCATATACTACCCTAGCCTGTCCATATACTACCCTAGCCTTTCTATATACTGCCCTAGCCTGTCCATATACTGCCCTAGCCTTTCTATATACTACCCTAGCCTGTCCATATACTACCCTAGCCTGCCCATATACTACCCTAGCCTGCCCATATACTACCCTAGCCTGTCCATATACTACCCTAGCCTGTCCATATACTGCCCTAGCCTGTCCATATACTACCCTAGCCTGTCTATATACTACCCTAGCCTGCCCATATACTACCCTAGCCTGTCCATATATGGACAGGCAAAAAGTAAGAAAAAAATGTTTTTTTCGCAAAATTGTCGCTATTTTTTTATTTATAGCGGCGATCAGAAATGATGCAGAGGGGATCAAATACCACCAAAAGAGCATCATTTGTGGTGGAAAAAAAGGACACAAATTTTGTTTGGGTACAACGTCGCACGACCGCGCAATTGTCAGTTAAAGCGATGCAGTGCCGAATACCAAAAAGTGCTCTGGTCCTAAAATGTGAAATCCTTATGGGGCTGAAGTGGTTAAAAAAAATGTAATACTTCAATTACGCCATAATTAAGAACAAAAATAATGCAGTTTCTTCAAACATCCAGAATTACTCTCACACAACCACAAAGTAAAGCCATACCCACATCCGGACACAGTTTGCTCCCAACGGGGTGTCCGGAAAACTGGGAACATGGCTACTACCGCCAATAAGACCTAAAAGAGCATGCTTCTTGAGTGATACAGATCTGTTCTTTATACTTATATGCAGCAACTATATGTAAAATCCGGCATGTTTTTATGACTACCACTTCTGATAGAAGTTTAAAAATGTTGTTCTTGACTGATTGTAACTTTTACGCAATATCTTGTTTTGTTTTGCAAAACTTTCAATAAAAAGATATGAAAGAAAAACAAAAAAAAACATCTGGGTGCAGCCCACCCCCAGCGCCCCCTTATGCTTACCTGAGCCCCACCTCGATCCAGCAATATGCATAAGAGCAGCTGCTCTCCCAGGTTTCTGTCTCCTCATTGGCTCACAAGCAGCAGGAGCCATTGGCTCCTGCTGCTGTCAATCACAGCCAGTGAGCCAATAAGGAGAGATTGGGAGGTCCATTCACAGGAGTGCGGCTCTGGAGCAAGCCTGTTCGAGTGCCCCCATAACAAGCGGCTTGCTATCGGGGACACTCGGCATGGGGTGGGGGGGGGGGGAGCCAGGACTGCCAGCAGAGGACCCAAAAAGAAGAGGATCGGAGCTGCTCTGTGCAAAACCATTACACAGTGTAGGCAAGTATAACATGTTTGTTATTTAACCGTTCCCGACAGCGCCACATACATTTACTGCTGCAGAGTGGCTCTGTCCCGTGAATCGTCGTCTATAAACAGCGGCTCGCACATGCGCTGAAGGGGGCAGGAGCGCGCCGACGGTGGCGCGCTCTCATGCCCGCCGCACTCTGCAGGATTGTGCCCGCAGCTTGGTTGGACTCAGTCTCTGCCGGTGAGCCGCGATTGCCTGGCAGAGAACAAAAACGGGGAACGGCCAATGTAAACATGGCAGTTACCCACTCTGTCAGGCGGCATGTCACTGGGTTCAGTTAGATCTCTGTTGCCCCTGACAGCCCAGCCTCCTCACAGTTAGAACACGCCTAGGGAACACAGTTAAACCCTCCACTGCCCCGGGCAGGTTAATCCCTTCACTGCCAATGACATTTATACAGTAATCAGTGGGTATTTCAATTTCTGATCGCTGTATAAATGCCATTGGTCCCAAAAAAAAAGTGTCAAAATTGTCCGATATGACCACCCCAATATCACAGTCCCGATAAAAATTGCAGATCGCCGCCCAAAAAAATTGTAAAACTCCAGAAATTAATTCTCATGGTTTGTAAACGCGGCAACTTTTGCGCAAACCAATCAATAAACGCTGATTGCGATTTTTTTTTTTTACAATATATGAGGAAGAATATAAATCGGCCAAAACCGATGAATAAATTAGTTTTTTTATATTTATTTATTTTTTTTGTTTTTTTGTATTTTAGCAAAAAGTAAGAAATATATATATTTTTTTTTTGCAAAATTTCGCTATTTTTTTGTTTATAGCGGCGATCAGAAATGACGCAGAGGTGATCAAATACCACCAAAAGAAAGTTCTATTTGTGGGAAAAAAAGGACACAAATTTTGTTTGGGTACAACGTCGCACGAACGCGCAATTGTCAGTTACGCAGTGCCGAACCCCAAAAAGTGCTCTGGTCCTAACGTGGGAAATCCTTCCGGGGGTGAAGTGGTTAAAGAAAAAAAAAAATCCAACCTTTTGAACCACATTTAACTACTATGTTCTACAGCAGTGGTTCTCAACTCCGGTCCTCGGGACCCACCAACAGGCCAGATTTTAAGTATTACCTTGGGGAGATGCAGACTAGAATACTGCAATCACTGAGCAGCAAATGATATCACCTGTGATGTATTTCAGTTAACCTGCAAACCTGGCCTGTTAGTGGGTCCCAAGGACAGGAGTTGAGAACCACTGCTCTACAGTCTATGAAGTTTAGGTGAAAGGCTGTAGAGAAGATCTCAGACCCTGCCGCTAGCCATTCTGCTGCTGGTGATTTCCCCAGCAGTGGGATTGCAAAGAGGCTGCCTTTTTAATCTATGGATTCACTCTCTCTGTAGCTAAAGCAGTGGTTCTCAACTCCGGTCCTCGGGACCCCCCAACAGGCCAGGTTTGCAGGATAACTGAAATACATCACAGGTGATATAATTTGCTGTTCAGTGATTGCAGTATTCTAGTCTGCATCTCCCCAAGGTAATACTTAAAATCTGGCCTGTTGGTGGGTCCCGAGGACCGGAGTTGAGAACCACTGAGCTAAAGCAACAAGATGTCCCCTCCATCGCTAGCAATCAAGCAGTGTTCCAGCCAGGGACAGAGACCTTGATTCATCTGGCTACAGAGGGAGACAGGAAGACTTTTTTTTTTTTTCAAAGAGTTACAAAGCAAGAGAAACCAGATACACAAGAAAACACAGAGTTGTGACCGCATGCTGATCATCAGAGCGTAGAAAAATGCACATAAGCAAAATATGCATGCATATGAATGTTGACAGTAATATCAATATCGGTGAAATGAGATACCTAGACCATTTGTGATATATTGTACATGCTACTGTGGATTCACACACTTTCAGACCAGATTTTCCAAGACTTGTCAAGAGATAAGCATGAGAGGGAGGTAACAGCTAGTAGTCCGTTGGACTAACATCTTTACATCAGAGATATTGGTAGACTTCGTACCTTTCCAATTTTGGAGCACTAGAGTGCAAGCAGCCAGTAACACGTGCGAGATAACAGGTCTGAAGTTTGGAGGGGATCTCTTTTGCTGCCAATATGGAGTATTGCGAGTTCAGGGTTAGGCTGTGTTATAGATCCTGTGAGTGAAGACTGTAGTTGGAAAACTTGATTCCAAAAGCCTTTAATCAGTGGTGGCCCGTGTATTGAGGGCGTACGGGCGCCACCCCCCCATCCATGTGCCTGGCCCCTTTCAGGACGCCGGGCGCATGAAAGGGTGTGTCTTTTGAAGCACCCAATTAGAGCCAGAGGCTCTAATAGGCTTCAAAAGAGGGTGGGCTCAGGGCGCAGACAGTGCATCCCAATCCCACTCAATTGTGTGAGGACAGCAAATGAATTTTCGCTATACTCCCACTATAGCTCCCCCCTGCCAATCAGGGAGCAGGTCATTGAGTCTTGTTTCCTGATTGGCCAAAGCATCAGGTGATCCTACTGGGTGTAAGAGATGCAAGGAAAGGAGAGTAATAGCCGCTCAGGTGTGCTTGGATGAATACCAAATCAAGTTGACAGGTGCAGGTCTGGTCCATGATCCAGGAACAGAAGCAAAAACAAATGGTTGGTGTGACCGCACTCTGAAACTTGAAATGACTGTAGAAATTTATTGAAGTGTAGTCAAATACATGCCAGGCAGACAAAAAGGAGCAGGTCTACAATAGGAACGGCAATTGGTAGACGCGTTTAACGGACTACATGCCCGTTTTATCATTACCTGCTTATTATATTGGATGCGTAATGCTTGGAGGAACAGGAGACGTAAGAAGCCGCAGGAGGAGCGAAGCTGCTGCCCACACTGAGAGGAGAGGAGGAGGTAACCCAAGGAGGCCCCGATCGGGTAGGCTGTGCCATTCTCGCGCGGCGGGACTAATATGGGGGTTGATGTGTTTCAGTCCCGCGCTGCGGGCCCGGGGGGGGGTGTGCTGGTAGTGCCGCCCGGAGGGGGAGGTGCTTGTTTCCCACCCCGCAAAAGGAAAACCCCACCAGCAGCCACTGCCTTTAATGTTTGGGCATCCCCACAAGGTGTGCAATAGGTGACCGGTTTGACCTCAATTGCGCCAACATAGAGAGGAAGTGTCAGGAAAGATTTTTGTCAATCTGTGTATTGCCATCTGTTGTAAATTCTGAGCATCATTTCCCAGTGACTAACACAGTGGGAAGCTTTAGAGATTTCCCTGAAGACTGACTTCCACTGATCTACTGTGAAGGTGGAGGTCAGATCTGACTCCCATTAAGACCCCTTTCACACTTGTGGCGAGTTGTCCTGCGATTTGGGACTGCAGAGTCCCATGACAAGTCGTTCCCCATTATTTCCAATGAGTACCGTTCATATCCGTACGACTTTCAAGTGGCGCCGACTTCAAAGCAGTCCCTGCATTACTTTGGCCCAACTTTGATGCAACTTGAGGTCCATAGACTTCAATGTTAAACCCTCAAAGTCTCATGCAAATCGCACCTGAATAATATAGATGCAATTTCTGTACTACTTCTGTACGGCTTTGTAATATGTTTTCATTGAGCCAAAGTTGCAACAAAATCGGACCAAAGTTGTAAAAGAGCGATATACCTCTGGTATTGGGTTTCGGTGAAGAGTAAAGTTGCCATATTTTGGGAGGAAGATACAGATCTGGAATGGGGAATGGTCTCAGAAAGCGCAATATCAGGAGTACTAGAGAAATGTAACCTTCTTGGTAGACCATACTTGCTTATTAGCCGCTCAACACTCTTTGGCCCAGAATTAGATAGAAAATCTTGTAAAGTTGTGATACCGAAGGTTGGGGGTAATTTTGTAGAGAGCATGGGGATTTTGGCTTCTAGTGCACAAAGTGGGAGTTTGTATTCCACTCTTGAGGATTTAGTGGTGCTGAGACCTCCAGGCCTGTATGGAGACTCGTATAGAGGGGGAGAGGTCCCTGGTGTCCCATGGCTTTCAGAGGTCACCTACGAGATAAGCTGTTAAATCTTTCACAGGAGAAAGGAAGACATTTTGAAAATCTCCTGCCACTAGTGATTTGTTGTTAGTGGCATAAATGCCCACCTGACTTCAGTAAAACAGAGATGGCATACCATGTGTGCAAACTGTTGAGCTACACAAGTGCCATCTAGAACTTGTGGGCAAATGTATTCTATGTGTAGGTCACATGGACCCAGATTGGACTGTTACAGTCTTGTTGAAAAAAGACAAGTCCATCTGGTTCAACTAATAAAAAGGGAAATACATTTTATATATATATATATCCTTAAAAAAATCTTACACTCTTATATACACAATTCTAGGCCCACAGTTGATGCAGAGGAAGGCAAAACAAAACCCCCAGAGAGCAATGATCCAATTTGCTCCAACAGGGGAAAAAAGTTCCTTTCTGATCCCCCCGAGAGGCAATCAGATATTCCCTGGATCAACTTTATCTATAAATGTTAGTATCCAGTTATATTATTTACATTAAGGAAAGAATCCAGGCCTTTTTTAAAGCAATCAACCGTGCTGGCCAAAACCACCTCTGGGGGGAGTCTATTCCACATTTTCACAGCTCTAACTGTGAAGAAACCTTTCCGTATTTGGAGATGACATTTCTTTTCCTTCAGATGTAAAGAGTGCCCCCTTGTCCTTTGTGATGACCTTAAAGTAAATAACTCAACACCAATTTCACTATATGGACCTCTTATGTATTTATACATGGTGATCATATCCCCCTTATGTATTTATACATGGCGATCATACCCCCCTTATGTATTTATACATGGAGATCATATCCCCCTTATGTATTTATACATGGAGATCATATCCCCCTTATGTATTTATACATGGTGATCATATCCCCCTTATGTTTTATGTATTCCCCCCTATACTAGAGGTACATATTTATGTATTCCCCCCATACTAGTGGTACATATTTATGTATTCCCCCTATACTAGTGGTACATATTTATGTATTCCCCCTATACTAGAGGTACAT
>BLSH010144288.1:442131-454802 GCA_018402905.1 Glandirana rugosa | reverse complement strand
AGCCACCTCTCTGTCCAAGTATACCACGTCCACAGCCACCTCTCTGTCCAAGTATACCACGTCCACAGCCACCTCTCTGTCCAAGTATACCACGTCCACAGCCATCCCTCTGTCCAAGTATACCACATCCACAGCCACCTCTCTGTCCAAGTATACCACGTCCACAGTTACCCCTCTGTCCAAGTATACCACCGTCCACAGCCACCTCTCTGTCCAAGTATACCATGTCCACAGCCACCCCTCTGTCCAAGTATTCCATGTCCACAGCCACCCCTCTGTCCAAGGTTTTACTTACCTCCACATAAAAAGAAATCAGGTTTGTCTGACAAATTCTGTCTTCCATGAATCCATGCTGTCTGTTGCTTAAAACATTTTTACCAGTAAAAACTCCTCTATGTGTTCTTTTATTAAACTCTCCAATATCTTCCCGACTATAGAAGTTAAACTAACAGGTCTATAGTTACTCGGCAAAGACTTTGATCCCTTTTTAAATATGGGCACCACATTGGCCCTACGCCAATCCAGTGGTACTATTCCAGTCATTAACGAGTCCCTAAAAATTAGATACAATGGCTTTGAAATGGCAGAGCTCACTTCCTTTAGGATCCGTGGATGGATGCCATCTGGTCCGGGTGCTTTATCTACCTTTATTCTGTATAAATACTTCTGGACGATTTCACTTTTGAGCCATCGTGGATCATTTGTGGCTGTGTCACTACCACCCCCATCGTGGACATGATCTCCCCCATGCTCCTTTGTATACACAGAGCTGAAGAAAGTATTTAATAAGTTTGCCTTCTCTTTGTCCCCAGTCACCCACTCTAGATTACTTAGAGGGCCTACATGCTCAGGCCTGACCTTTTTACTATTGATATATTTGAAGAATTTTTGGGGGATTTGTCCTACTATCTTTTGTAATGTGTTGTTCGTTTTGATTTTTTGCGGTCTTGATTTTCTTTTTACATATTCTGTTATATTTTTTGTAACATTTAAACAATGATAAAGCATCATGTCTATAGCAACCTGCAGGACCATAATCTGTCCATGGCACCATCATTATATCACACAGAGGCCAACCTACCTTCTTTGTGTCCCAGTGCACACGTTTTGGACGGATGGGATAGGTGAGTGGGAGCACAGTGCCGGACTGGGAGTCACAATTATGCCATAAAGGAAAGAAAACAGTGGTGTTCCCTCAATATTATGTTGGTATAAACATGTTTAATCAGATAAATGTATAGCGATGTATCACTTTATTTAAAGTAGATGTAAACCCAACCACTAAAATCTCATAGAAGCTTTAACATGGTAATGTCATTTCAAAATTAGGTTTATTCATTTTAAATCTGCAGTTTGATAAAAAATTAGATGGTGATCCTGCCACAAAGGTCCTTAATCAGGCACTTCCTATCGCAGTTGACAAGTGTTTTGAATCGGGCATTTCCTGCAGTGCCTATTTCCCGATGGCTTCTTAGAGGACCAAGGACACTTGGGGCCAATGCAGAGTAGCAGCGGGGTGCTTGGTGAAGAAATGTTCTCTGTTTAAACAACTGTGGTACCGTCAGGTGGAATGATCTCCACCCAACAGTAGTACTATAGTCCCAGCTTGTCATGTTGAGGAGAGAGACGGGGGCATAGGATTGTGTGATAAGGTTGGGAAAATCACTGACCACCATCCACCAATGAAAGGGGGGGTGGGGTAATTGTTACTGCCACTGATCACCAATGAAAGGTGGGGGGTTAATTATTACTGCCATTGACAAACATTAAAAGGGGTGGAGGAATAAATTATTACTGCCACTAACCAGCAATTAAAAGGGGTGGAGGGTTAATTCTTTTCTGCCACTAACAACCAATGAAATGTGAGGGGGCTTTATTATTGCTGCCACTGACCACTAATGCGGGGGTTTCTTTTGCTACAAAAAATACTCCCTTTGGGCTATTCAGCTTATCCACTGGGCCAGTATCCTCTAAGAGCCTATGCTACGCATTTCTTTATGAACCCAAACTGAAAACGTGTTTGACCACATGGGCTGGTCTTATCTTAGGGCAGTTCTGGAGACTCTAGGACTGGGACCACACATGCTGCATTGGATCTTGGCCTTCTATACTACACCTAGTGCTCAAGTCAAGGTAAATGGTCTGTTTTCTTCTAGGTTTCCAATACGGAATGGCACGAGATGAGGTTTCTCCTTTCAACATTTCTTTTTTCCCTGGCCATGGAGCCATTTCTCTGGTCTGTCAGTTTTGAACCCGGATATAAAATGGATAGAGGTGGGGACTACCGAGCACAAGCTATCAGCTTATGTTGATGAGGTGCTATCGTGCCTTATGGATAGTCTGATCTCGCTGCCCAACATGTTCCGCAAACTTAAAGCGCTTCCGCTCATTTGCTTCCTGCCCCCCTCCGGTGCCACATTTGGCACCTTTCGGGGGGGGGGGGGATGGGGACCTGTTTTTGACAGGTCCCCTTCCCCACTTCCGGGAGACGGGGCCAATCAGAAAGCACAGCACGCTTCACACATGCGCAGTAGCGAACCGGCTGTGAAGACGAAAGGCTCCACTGCCAGTTTCCGTTAGGGGCGATAGCGGCGGCAGCACCTTACAGCCAATCCGAAGATCGGCTTCAGGTGCCAACATCGTGGGATCCCTGGACAAGGTAAGTGTCCATATATTAAAAGTCAGCAGCTACAGTATTTGTAGTTGCTGACTATTAATTTTTCATTCCCAGGCTGGACCTCCTCTTTAAGCTCTTTGGCATGATTTCTAACATTAGGAATAACTATGTTAAATCTGAAGCTTTGTTCATCACGTTACCCTCAGCACTAACAGGTAACCTACAGATGGCCTTTCCCTTCACCTAAGCCAAATTCTTCTTGAAGTATCTGAGGATCTAACTTACAGACTGCTTTGAAAAACTGTCAACACAAAAGAAAAAACTAGCAGGTGCGCTGATCAACAGTTTAGTACAGCCTTTCTCAACCTTTTCAACACTGAGGAACCCTTGAAATAATTCTCAGTTTTCGGGGAACCCCTGCTAAAAATCTACAACTCCTGATACATTAGTGTGGTCAATGGGAATAATGCTGCTTACACTTGTGGTCAATGGGAAGAATTACCCCCTTACAGATAGCTAAAAAGATCAATGATGTCATTGTGAATTTATCTGAGAGGTAGAAATTGACCATTGCTCAAGGAACCCCTAGCAACCTCTGGAGGAACCCTAGGGTTCCACGGAACCCTGGTTGAGAAACCCTAGCTTAGTATATCCCTCCAGCTGGCTATTGGTGATAATTAGACAAGTCTAATGGTGCTGCTGCTCTATATGGATCCTCTGGGTGGCAGGAACAAATCTAGACAAATAACGCAAAAGAAAAGAGTGCAAAGCCTCCCTAGTGTAACTCGGCTTTAATATGGTAAAGTTAAAATCACTACAATGGTCAAACTCATATTGTGTGAAGATAGATACAGCATAAGGATTCCACTGTGGCTGCACCCCTAAAACCACTTCAAGATACTCAAACTCACAGGAGCAGGATACAGGGGAAAAGATGTGGACATCACACAGTTGCCATGACATGGCATGGCCTCCTTCCTCGGCTTCATGTGTCCTCGGAGAGCAGCACTGGCTGGACCAGGTGCATGCAAATTATTATCTGCACGTTGGCCATGGTGGTGGATAGCCTTGGATGTGCTGCCAGCAGCTAGGTTCAATGTCCACGGCTCCCCCTTCATCTGTCGGGATCTTGTGGTGGTTATAGGAGTGCGACCCCAGTGGAATCCTTATGCTCTATCCATCTTCACACAATGTGAGTTGACCATTGTAGGGTTTTTAACTTATAAAAGCCGAGTTACACTAGGGCGACTTTGCGCTATCTTCTTTTGTGTTTCTTTTGCTACCACTGGCACCAATGTTGGTAGTTACTATTACTGCTACTGACACCATCCAAGGGGCTTTTTTACTCCTACTGTCTCTTCGATGTACTCCCAGGCCCTATTTTGTCTAAAATATAGCAAAGCACATGGGGAAAGGTGCCACACTACAATCCATATGCCATGAACTGACACCCATTTTGCTCACCATGCCCAATAGTGTTCCCTTCAAGATGTCCCTCCTAATTATTTTAAGAGGTTGCCAGCTATGATGTCATGGGGTGACAACGATCTCCTGCAACTAACTGTGCTCCTGCATTGTCACCCTGTCACATGTTCCTCTGGTAAAATGGCCAAACCGTCTCAGATCATGCAGGGAAGCAGGACTAGGAGTAAAGCTGTGCACCTGAAATTGCGGCACGTGCATGTAGACAGGAAGTGGCTGAAGGAGGTTGGAGGAGATCAGAAAACACAGTGGGGTTGATTTACTAAAACTGCAGAGAGCAAAATCCAATGCAACTGTGCATGGTAGCCAATCAGCTTCTAACTTCAGCTTCTTCAATGAAGCTCTGACAATAAAACCTGGGAGCTGATTGGTTTCTATGCAGAGCTGCACCAGATTTTTCACTCTCCAGTTGAATAAATTAACCTCTGAGATGGAAAAAAGGATGAATAAAAAGTTCAAAACTGGATGTTATGGGAAAAATATATTTGTATTGATTTATGATACACGGTTCACAGAGCAAATTCACTTTTGTTAACCACTTGCCGACTGCCCGCTGTGGCTTGACGGTGGCAAAGTGGTTCGTTATCACCTGACAGCAGCCGCGATAACGAGTATTGTGAGCGCGCACGTGCCACCAGAGGCGCACTCGCATGATCACTGTGTTCCGGGAGGGCCAGGGAGCGGGTAAGGTGGACTCGATCTCCGCCGGTTACCGGCAATGGCTCCTTCGCAGTGAGAGAACTGGGGTCTGTGTATGGAAACACGGATCTCCGTTCTGAGGGGGAAGGGCTGTGATCACAGGCTTCCTGTATATGGAAACCATGATCACTGCCCTCCCCCAGCCAGCCCAGCCCCCATACAGTTAGAACACACTGAGGGAACACAGTTACAACTAACAGCGCCCCCTCCAGGTTAACCCCTTCACTGCCAATGGAATTAAACAGTAATCAGTGCATTTTCATAGCACTGATCGCTGTATGTATGCCATTGGTCCCAAAAAAGTGTCAAAATGGTCCAACATGTCCGCCGCAATATTGCAGTACCACTAAAAATCGCAGATCACTGCTATTACTAGTAAAAAAAAAAAAAGAAAACCCCATAAATGAATTCTCATCATTTGTAAACACGGTAACTTTTGCGCAAACCAATCAGACGCTCATTGCGATTTTTTTTTAACAAAAATATGAGGAAGAATATAAAAAAAAATGAAAAAAAAAGGTTTAATTTTTTTTTTTTGGATTTGTATTTTAGCAAAAATTAAGAAATATTGTTTTTTTTTGGCAATTTGACACATTTTTTGTTTATAGCGGTGATCAGAAATGACGCAGTGGTGATCAAATACCACCAAAAGAAAGCTCTATTTGTGGGAAAAAAAGGACGCACAATTGTCAGTTAAAGCGCCGCAGTGCCGAATTGCAAAAAAGTGCTCTGGTCCTAAACTGTGCAATCCTTTGGGGGCTGAAGTGGTTAAGGTTTACATCTACTTTAACTCTGTAGCTTTACTGATTTCAAATATTGTACAGTGCCATTATCCACTGACAAAAAAACAGGAAAAAATAAAAGTATATATATCCAATCTGACTGTATATGTTCATTGTATTCAATTCTGGTCATTCGAGAACAATTTATATCATTATTATATTTACTTACCAGGCTGAGGGGAAGCAGGAATTTATAGAGCACCAATGAACCTCCAATATTAGATAATATCAGGATGGCGCCCTATACACAGAGAAACAAAATTATATATTAACATTGTATCAATACATTTTTATTTATATACATTATTTCATTTATTCAGAAGGCCAATATATCCAGAAGTGATTTTTTTTTTTGCATTTGGTGGATGGTAAAGAAGTAGTCCAGTTTCTTATATGTATTGAGGACTAATTTATTTGATATTGAGGATGTGACTGTAGGAAAAGTAGTCACACCAAGATTAAGGGGAGTCAAATGAATTATGGAAAATAGACCTCATTGCTGAGGGTCTAGTGCAGGGGCACCCTTTGATGTGGCTTACCACCTCCTGCTCTGGGATGGCAGGTTGGCAAAATCATATTTTGCTTTTCTGATCTGCCATCCCCAAACATCAGTGTGAAGGATGGAGCCGGCACTAGAGAAAGCAGAGCCAATGCTTCCTGTAGAGCGCTGGCTCCTGTCACAGGCGCAGCGATACCAAATGTACTTTGCCTGTGACTGGAGCGATACAGGAAGCATTGGCTCTGTTCTCTACTGCAGCCGCACGCTTCCTCCAGCGCTCCTGTCACACAGATGTTCAGGGATGGCTGGTCGGGAACCCACGATCTGGGACATCGGCCACCAGGGATACCCACCACCAGTGCCAGCAGAACAGAAGCCACCAGGATAGCCACCAGCTGTACCATCCACCAGCGATACCCACCAGCTGTACCAACGACCAGCGATACCCGCCAGCAGCAGTGCCCACCAGCAGGACCCGCAGCAGTACCAGCCAGCAGTACCAGTGAACACTACCCACCAGCAGGATCCACAGCAGTACCAGCCAGTTGACATCACTAGCAGTACCAGCCCTGGAGAACAGCCAGCAGCAACCGCCAGCCATGCCTTCCCTAGGGCAGCAGCAGCCACCAGCCATACCCCGAAGAAGGTCAGCTGAGGTGCAGGTAAACCACAGCGCATCAATGTGAAAGCAGCCTTAAGCTCCCTTCACACGACAGGTACAATCGGGTCCGTCTGATCGTTTCTCTGGCATACCCAATCACACCATCCATCCACCTTTATAGAGTGGCAGATGTAAACGGATTTGTGTTCTTTTACACCCGCCTATCTCCAATCCGATCCGCTTAAAAAAACAGAAGGACATCTGTCCCCTTCCATCTGGGCGGATTGCAGGGGCATCCTGTGCATTAAGGGCACACGGGCGCCGCCCTCCCATCCCTGCGGGCGCCTCCCTATCCATGCACCCGGCCCCTTTGAGGATGCCGGACACATAGATTCCTATGGCGGGGCGGGAGGGGATTTTTTATTTTTTTTTTATTTAAGCACCTGACTAGAGCCAGAGGATCTAACAGGCTTCAAAATAGGGTGGGCTTGGGGCACACTCCCACCCAATTGTGTGACGATAGCAAATTAATTTTCGCTATTTCCACACTACAATGCCTTCCCGCCAATCAGGAGGCATGTCGGTGGATGCCGGTCCTATTGGATGCCTAGCGACTCTTTGGCTAGAGAAAGGAAGGAGGACACAGAAGGATCCTCTCTCTCCACAGCTGCCCAGTACGTTCAGAACCTGGGGGGAGGGGGTGCCCTCAGAGCTGTGACTGCAGCGAGGGAGGGGAGGTGATGATTGATTTTGTGTCCTCCATCCAACGTTGCTGCTGCCTGGAGGAGAGAGGAGAGACACAGGAGGATCCTCTCTCTCCACAGCTGCCCCATAGGTGCTGGTCCTGCTGTGGGGGGTGTTTGGTGCTGTCAGAGCTGCCTGGCTGCATAACGTGTACTGACTGCATGCCGTGTACTTGCTGCATACTGTGTACTGACTGCATATGGTATCCTGTGATGCTGGGGCTGTATACTGTGTCCTGTGATGCTGAGCTGTATACTGTGTCCTGTGATGCTGAGCTGCATACTGTGTCCTGTGATGCTGAGTTGTATACTGTGTCCTGTGATGCTGAGGCTGTATACTGTGTCCTGTGATGCTGAGGCTGTATACTGTGTCCTGTGATGCTGAGCTGTATACTGTGTCCTGTGATGCTGGGACTGTATACTGTGTCCTGTGATGCTGAGCTGTATGCTGTGTCCTGTGATGCTGAGCTGTATGCTGTGTCCTGTGATGCTGAGCTGTATGCTGTGTCCTGTAATGCTCGGGCTGTATATTGTGTCCTGTGAGGCTGAGCTGTATACTGTGTCCTGTGATGCTGGGGCTGTATACTGTGTCCTGTGATGCTGGGGCTGTATACTGTGTCCTGTGATGCTGGGGCTGTATACTGTGTCCTGTGAGGCTGAGCTGTATACTGTGTGCTGTGATGCTGAGCTGTATGCTGTGTCCTGTAATGCTGGGACTGTATACTGTGTCCTGTGATGCTGAGCTGTATACTGTGTCCTGTGATGCTGAGCTGTATACTGTGTCCTGTGATGCTGAGCTGTATACTGTGTCCTGTGATGCTGAGCTGTGTACTCCTGACACAATATGTGGAATACAGGGGATGGAGTGGGTGGATTCTATAAGGGGTGGGGCTTATGAGAAGTAGGAAGGATCAAAAAGGAAGGGCAAAGCCTGGCGCCCCCATCCTAAACCTTCATCAGCGGCCACTGGCGGATTGGATCGGAGGATCCATAGTGTAGAGCGGGCTGTGTCCATGTTTACTCTTCATATTGTGGCCTGTGACTGGTTACCAAATCACTAAAGTGGCCCTTGCTATTCAAAAGGTTGGGCACCCCTGGTCTAGTGGATATCTCAGCCTTCCAGACACCTCCTATATCCCAAATATCACTTCTGGTTGAGCTCAATCTTTAGTAAACCAAGCTGAATAAACCATATGACCAAAAGTAGGTGTACCCCCCTCCAGAATATGAGTTCAGCTGTCTCCAGCAGGGCTGCTGATAAGGGGGTATCCCCAGCCCTCCCTTAGTGGGCCCGGCTCTGCCCACTCAGCAGGGGGAGGGGGGGAGGGGCAAAGAGTGGGCCAAATTCTGTCCACCAATGGGCTAATCCTCGCTGTGAAGCTATTTTAAAAAAAACTTCTCCAGGTTCCCTGTGCTCAGTAGGGGCTGGGGGAAAGAAAGCGGACAATTTACTCACCTTTGGGTTTAGGCGGATTAATCCGCAGCAACGATCCCGGCCAGCCCCGGTGTATTCATATAGAGGGGGCCGGCGTCAATGTAAATGTGTAGAACGCTGCTGAGGGTTAATCCACCTAAACCTGAAAGTGATTAAATAGTTCGCTCTCTGTCCCCCGGCCCCCACTGAACACGGGGAGCCTGGAGACTTTTTTTTTTTTCAAATAGCTGCATAGCGGGGATTTTCACATCGATGGACAGAATTTGAGAGTCCCTTCTGCTCTACTTCCAACCTTCCGCTCACCCCGATATCCCTCCAGTCCCAGTTGCCCAGCTCAGTGCCCAGGAAGAAGAGTTACGACCAGATGTACTGGCATTGCTCAGCCGGTCCCAGGCTCCCAGCTCCAGAGGATCTATTTGCAGGAGAAGCACTGCATCCGGGCCCTAGGTAGAGGAAGCTGTCCAGACCAGGTGCTGGGGGGGGGGGGCGCTATCAATACTGAATTTGAACTCTTGGTTAAAACCAAGCACATTTGGAGTGACACATTTGAGGTGCATTTTTGCTGTAGATTAGGGTACACTAGTGTTGCCCTCTGAAGAGTGGATCGCTTTTCAGAGGGCATTTGGCAGGTGGCAAGGAGGCATTATATTGACCTCTCACCCCCCGATTCAATCCCTTAAAACCCGCACCACCTCGATGCAACTGCGTTCATTGTACAAGGTTGTTAGGCATCCAAATTCAGTGGAGTGGGTTGCATTTGGCCACTGAACGTAATGGGCAGATATTTTTGCATATCCCCATTTTCTGCCTAACCGCTGCACTCTGTACATTACATATCCCAGGCCTCTGCATTCTATGCATTACCCACTCCTGAGCCCTGAACTACACACATTACCCACTCCTGAACCCTGACCTATGCACATTACCCACTCCTGAACCCTGACCTATGCACATTACCCACTCCTGACCTCTGAACTACGTACATTACCCACTCCTGACCTCTGAACTATGTACATTACCCACTCCTGACCCCTGAACTATGTACATTACCCACTCCTGGCCCCTGCACTATGTACATTGCCCACTCCTGACCCCTGCACTATGAACATGCCCACTCCTGACTCCTGCACTATGTACATTACCCACTCCTGACCCCTGCACTATGTACATTACCCACTCCTGACCCCTGCACTATGCACATTGCCCACTCCTGACCCCGGCACTATGTATATTACCCACTCCTGACCCCTGCACTATGTACATTACCCACTCCTGACCCCTGCACTATGTATGTACCCCTGACTCCTGCAAACTGTATAGTGCATACTCCTTAAACTACACTGTGTACTGTAAGTTACATAGTCCTGACCCTTGCACTCTGTACATGACATATTATTGATACCTGCATTTTGTGAATTACATACACCCGATACCTACCCTCCCACTGTCAGTGCAGTTTTGCCACACCCACATCTCTCCAGGGCACACAGTTCACGCTGCCTCCTTCATTGCTTGCTGCATGCGGGCCAGGGGGAGGGGTGGCCAGACTCAGGCCCCAAGCCATGTCAGATGGGGGAGATGGCCATGTCAAGTAGGCTGTATGGGGCCCCATGATTTCTAACAGTGGCCCTGGTCTCCAGTGAATGGTACTGTTATTACTACAGCATACAAAAACATTGTAGATAATTGTGCTCTTCCAACCTTGTGGGAAGTTTGGTGAAGACCCCTTTATGTTTCACCATGACTGCACCCTGAGTACAAAGCCAACTCCATAAAGACATGGTTTGGCTAGTGGAGTGAAGGAACTCGAGTATCCTGCAAAGAGTTCTGCCCTCAACCCAACAGAACAAATTTGGGATGAATTTGAATGCTGATTGTAAGCCAGGTCTTCTCACCCAACATCAGTACCTGACCTCAAAAATGGGCACAAATTCCCATAGACAAACCATCCATAATCTTGTAGAAAGTCTTCCCAGGAGACCAGGGGCTGTAATAAATGCAAAGAGCAGCAATTCCATAATAAGGACCATTGTTCTGGAATGAGATGTCCAACAAACTCAGAGGTGTAAAACTCAGGTCGGGGTCAACTGAGTTATGGACATCCGGTGTAAATTCATTTTCTTCAGAGGTGAGTAATGGACAAAAATGATGTGCAATGATTAGTATCCTGGAAATCAATTCAATATAGTGTAAGCAGATTTCTTGTTGCTGTCATTTCGGCACTTTGGAACCATCAAGCTGCATAAACCAAAGTGTGTAGCAGATACAAAATTAAAACATTTACTCACATGATAAGCACTAACGCAATAATGAAGCCATGGCGCACACAGGATGAGAGCACACAACTGGGGAATAGAAAAAAATAAATAAATTAATAATGTACAAGGAGAGAAAGAGATGTCCATGCTGCCCCTTCCCAGAAATCCTCTTTATACTGAGATACTCCACCCAAAATGGTTATTTGGTTTAGTTAAAGTGGATGTAAACCCACCACTCACCCAGTATAAACTAATGGCACAGAATTAATGTATATATACATGCAAGCCTCCTGCATGTATCCCTACCTTGCAAATGACCTTCCTGTAAGCACTAGCAGCTCTGTAAAACTCTGAAATTAGTGGGTTTCTCTCTTTGCTGGCACTCGCTGGGTGGAGTTGTGATGTCACAAGCCTCCCCACCCACCTCTATAATGAGAGATTGAAGAGGGAGGGAGAGGGTAGTGTAAAACGTTATCTGCACCGGGAAGGAGATAAGCAAATTGCTTGTCACTCACAGAGCACGGGACTAAACGTCTGTGTATTTCCCAGTTAGTCTGACTTTCTCTTCCTGAAAAAAGATAAAGATTACTTACAGGGCCGGTGCTACCACTAGGCAAACTAGGCAGCCACCTAGAGCGCACTGCTGCCTAGGGGTGCCAGGCCGCTGGTTTCCCTCCGCGTCTGCATGCTCTGCAGGCTGCAGCATGTAACTAACTCAGTCTCTGGCAGCTGCTCTGTCCCACCGGTAGTTTAATTGGAGGCGCAGCACTGGAGCCAATGCTAGAGGAAGCAGAGCCGATGCTTCCTGTATAGCGCCGCCTCCTGTCACATGGGCAGGGGGTGGAGCCGATAGGGGCGGTAAAATGAGGTTTTGCCTAGGGCTGTTAAAAATCCTTGCACCAGCCCTGATTACTCACAGTTGGATTAACTCTTTGTGGCAAGACTGGGCACAGATGACATGCTATACTCTACCAGGCAGAATTATTATTATTATTATTTTTTTTGGGGGGTTTACATCCACTTTAAATCAGGACAAGGCATGGACTTTTCACCACCAGCCTAATATCTTCCTATCCCGGGACAGAGCTGTAACAAAGTGAGCTCTCCATAGTTGCATGAGAGCAGTCACAGCATTGAAGATCACCATGTTTTGAATAGATTAGAGACTGTAACTAGTACACCTATGAAAGTGGAGTCAAAGGACATAAAAAATGGTACTATCTGTTCCACTGAGGTGAAAGTATCCACATGATCAATGTCAGAGATTAGATAAGTTTTGTACCACTAGAAGTTACGACACTGACGAGAGTACGTTGATACCTCTCGAGTGAAACAATGTCGAGACAGGGCCCTATCCTTCTATAATCCGACCACCACTTTTCAGGTACGGAACAGGACTAAATTTCACCTACATTTGGGGGGTTTTTTTTATTATTATTATTATTAAGACGGACCATCTCATATCGTACAGTAGACACGGGTCAGAACGGTGTTTCTCAATTAGGTTGACACTCATTAGTCCCGACCACGTTCCTAAAAATTGTCGGGATCCGTT
>BLSH010144288.1:423113-437974 GCA_018402905.1 Glandirana rugosa | reverse complement strand
ATTTTTTTTTTTTTTGCATCAAAGCTTAATTGAACAAGCTGAAGGTAGAATCTGATTGGCTACCATGAACAGCTGCACTAGAGTTTGAATGCTCCACTTTTAGTCTTCCCCAAAGAGTCTAAAGACAAAAAGCACAAACATCACAGGAGCTCTGAAAGGGGCTCTGTCATTGGACAGTGGCGGGAAGCAAAGCACACATACTAACACATCCCATATGTAGCTGGAGTATCAGAAAAACTCAGATCTTTACAAGTTTGTCATCCATGTGGCCTTCAAGCCCAACAATACACTAAGACAGACGCTTGTACGTCCAAAAGACCCAACACCTAAACACAAGGAAAGACCCAACAGTCAAACACAAGCTCAACGACCAAACCCAAGCAAAAATCCAACAGCCAAACAGAAGCACAGACTCAACAGCCAAACACAGGCAAAGACCCAACAGTCAAACACAAGCTCAATGGCCAAATACAAGCAAAAATCCAACCAGTCAAACACAAGCAAAGACCCAACAGTCAAACACAAGCAAGGATCCAACAGCCAAATACAAGCAAAGATTTAACCAGCCAAACACAAGCAAGGATCCAACAGCCAAATACAAGCAAAGATCCAACAGCCAAACACAAGCAAAGATCCAACAGCCAAATACAAGCAAAGATCCAACAGCCAAACACAAGCACAGACTCAGGAGCCAAATACAAGCAAAGATCCAACAGTCAAACACAAGCACAGACTCAGGAGCCAAATACAAGCAAAGATCCAACAGTCAAACACAAGCACAGACTCAGGAGCCAAATACAAGCAAAGATCCAACAGCCAAACACAAGCACAGACTCAGGAGCCAAATACAAGCAAAGATCCAACAGCCAAATACAAGCAAAGACCCAACAGTCAAATACAAGCTCAATGGCCAAATACAAGCAAAAATCCAAACACTCAAACACAAGCACAGACCCAACAGCCAAATACAAGCAAAGACCCAACAGTCAAACACAAGCAAAGACCCAACAGTCAAACACAAGCAAAGCCCCAACAGTCAAACACAAGCAAAGACCCAACAGTCAAACACAGCACAGACCCAACAGCCAAACACAATGGAAGGATCCTGGTAGTGCAGTGTAGTGAGGAATAAAAAGACCTGTATATTGTGGAGACAAAATACCCTCCCAACAAACAAATGGCCCACCATAGGAGAGAATATTCTACAGGTCAAGTGTCAGCAGTCTTTCTACAGCTTAAGGAAATTGAACATTCTTTCAAAAGCATTGAGGAGCACAAAGTGGACTCAGACGTCTGGTTCACAAGAGTTAGAGGCCTTTGGAACCATCTCTCTCCCACATATAATATTTTAACATTTTTACCCTGACAACAAGTCACACACTTGCCATGTAAATTGAATGATTAACATCTGACAAAGACTCCATGGCACAATGGGATGGAATTGTGCAATTATAGCTGAGTGGTTTTATACACATTCCATGGTGACTGGATTAATGTGACTGAGCTAGACATGTGTATTTATAGGTAAAGTTGATCCAGGGAAAATCTTTTTATTGGTTGACCAAAATTGACTTTTTTCAACCTAACTATGTTACTATGTAACTATATACTGTATATGTAAAGCACTGCGTAAATTGATGGTGCTATATACAGTAAGTACCTGTAATAAAATAATAAAAGGAATGTTTCTAGCACATATTAGAACAGAAGAAATGGCATAGAAACAACTCCAACATTACAGAAGAAGTGCAGTTGAATGTGATCAGCTACTACTAGCTAAGGTTTGGTGCTCATGATCAACAAAACAGGCTGAAAAACATTCCCTTTGATGTAATACCTGGAATCTGATCTTCCAGCATTCATTGGTAACATGAAAAGAGTCAAGGCATTGATCACATAGCCTCATTGTGCAGTGAGTTTGAGAAGAGCTGTGAGCAGAATGTAGCTCAGAGGTGGCACTGGGTTAGTGCTTCAGGAAACAGACACTGAACATGATCATAGTTTAACACTTTGGGATTGATCACATGCCGCTTTGGAGTTGGACTTTTGCAGATTTATATTTTCCAGCTTTTTTTGTAAGCCCTAGATATTGTGTGTAAGAGTTCTTCACTTGCAACCCATATCTGGAGATCAATCCCCCAAGGCCCAACCAGGGCTGTCTTAATGCATAGGCACCGCTGGGCACTGCCCAGGGGCCCCAGGTGCATGGGGGCCCCATGATAATCTTGTATTACATGATACTTGCCTACTTTCCTGGATTTGCCGGGACAGTCACAATTTTTACTAAGCTGTCTTGAGATAGCTGTGTCCTGGGCAGCGTCCCAGAACCTGTACTGTGCCCTCCTAATCCCGGTATTTTGCCCTCCTGACTCCTCCCTTCAGTATGTACTGTGAGAGTAGGTGCATAAATTGGGGCAGACTGGTAGGGGCCCCAGTGCATTACTTTGCCCAGGGGCCCATGATGCTATTAAGACGGCCCTGGGCCCAACATGACTAAAGCCTGGAGGTAGGTCACACGGTTCCACCAGATATTGCATGATTCCCTTTTTGACAAAAAACATTAAAGTATATTAAAAAAACATTACTGTCTATTGTTCTAAATTTTACAACACTCAGCTCTCAGCACTTGCCTGTTTTTGGAGCTATAGAAAGAATGGAATGTCTGTGAGGTGACCGACAACATTTTCCATATATGTTATGCATAGGTTTAACCCAGAGAAGCCCCCACTGCCATGCATAATAGCATTCAGCACAACCTCTTGTGTGTCCCAATTTCAGGACTGGAGGATTCCTCAGACCTACCTTGGGTCAGTGTTTTCAGGAAGGGTCGCAGCTTCTCTTTGATCCGTTCCTTGTCCTTTTTCTCCTCCCTGGTGAAGAGATAGAGGCCCCAGGTCTGGTCACGGATGGTCTCCTGGTTTTGGAGGATGTGGTCCTTTGCCCCATTGCTGCTGTCATCCACATCATCCACCACAACCAGCACCTTCTTCCGACCTGTGGTGGAAAAAAGTAACAAAATGTCATAGGTCACAGCAATGATTTCTGCAAAAGATCTTGAAATGTGTAAGAGAAAATGATATTTATAGATGAACTCCAATACTCTCAATAAAATGAATTTCTCAATAGCCACAAAGGGGATGTGTCCACTATGTGTGAATGCAAAACTTTTCAAACCAAGTTAATACCTTGTGAAAGTAGCAGTGACATCATTACTGTGCTGTATATAGCCTGTGCAGAGAGCAGAGTTGTGGGAGGGGCCAAGCAGCTCCACACCTAACAGGCTGTCTGCAGAAACCTACAGGAGGGGGCGGAGACAAGACCAGTCACCCTGCACAAAGAGAGAGGGCAGCAGTGAGCGGTCTTTATTACAGGAATCTTCTTCACACTGGATTCCTGCACAGATATGGAATACACAAAGCACACCAAGATTGAAGGAACAATACACATGATGAATGCATTTAGACATCATTTGCTTATCCCAGAGTTCAGCTTTAACCAATGAAACTTTGTTGCTAAGGGAAAAACAAATTTTCCCTTTTGGCAGATGTGATATTTTACCATGTTAAAGTTGTTACAGTTATAATAAACATACACTATATTACCAAAAGTATTGGAACGCCTGCCTTTACACGCACATGAACTTTAATGTCATTCCAGTATTAGTCCGTAGGAGTGTCTATGGGAATGTTTGACCATTCTTCCAGAAGCACATTTGTGAGGTCAGGCACTGATGTTGGATGAGAAGGCCTGGCTCGCAGTCTCCACTCTAATTCATCCCAAAGGTGTTCTATCGGGTTGCGTAGGTCAGTCAAGTTCCTCCACTAAAAACTCGTTCATCCATGTCTATATGGACCTTGCTTTGTGCAGTGGTCTAAATCATTTGGTGGAGGGGGGATTATGGTGTGGGTTTGTTTTTCAGGGGTTGGGCTTGGCCCCTTAGTTCCACTGCGCATGTGTCGATGATGTCGGCACATCACAGTACACTGCATATCTCCTAAACCGTATAGGCTTGGGAGATATGCAGGAAATCTACAGGTTAGCCTTATTATAGGCTTACTTACCTGTAGGTTAAAGTGATTGTCAAGGGTTGACAACCACTTTAAAAAGCCAGGGCCCATAGTCAGTAGGCAAGAGGTCACCCTGCAGTCCTCTCCAAAAACCCCTGTCCTGGTTGGATCTGTCACAAAACCAAAGATGTGTGGTTTCCTCCCAGGGTAAAACTAGAATAAGAGTGGCAATGCTGAAGACGGAGGATCGGCTGGAATAGCACAGCCACCTCAAATAAGAAAGTAGAAGGAAATGACAGAATCGACCAGAAATTTACTTTCTGAGATGATAGTAATGAAAGAAATTTTGAGCATACAGTAAGAGCAATCAATTTATTAGCCAATGATACTAAAATATTTTTGGGTTTGCTAACACTAACTCATTTTTAAATCAGGCAATTATTATTGGTAGTTAATATTATTATTTATAACTATAAATAAGACAATACATAATAATTTGTGTATTTTTTTTTTTATAATTTCATATAAATATTTTTAATAAATAATAATCACTTACCCAAGACTTGTGACATGTGTTTGACCTCTTCGTCATAGAGGGAGTCGGTGACGTCGGTGATGTTGAGCCGCCCCCTGGTCTTGGAGTGATACAATATGGCGAAGGCACATTTGGAGACCTGGTCCCTGAACTCCCGGGAGTTGCTGTTGCTGATGTAGAATGGAACCACCTGTCCTGCAGTTCTGAGTGCAGCCGACAGCCAGTTATATTCATCCGCTGAGCTCCGGGAGAAGATTCCGATAACCTGAGACTGCACAGACAGGGAGACATACAGACTTATAGTAGCACACCAACCCAAACTTTTTTTCCTAGTTTTAAATAGAATGTGGAATGGTTGGAACCCCTGACAGATTTTTATTGTCCCACTATGCCTTCCCTGGCATTCTCTAAAAGGGGTGGTATGTCGTGGAACCAAGGGGTAATGCTCGGAGGTGGGTAGGGGGCAGAGACAAGGGTTGACTCACAAAGGGGGAGTAAGTGACCCTTTTTAAGCCTCAGCAGTTGTGCTCCAAAACATGTAGCCACCCCCCCCCCAAACTCCAGCCCTCCCAGGTGTGACCTCTGGTCCTAAGCAGACCATACCCTCCCGGGTAGCTTGAGGATTTCCGATTTTGTTTCTGGTGTCTTACACAGCTTCTGACATCTGCTTCCTGGCTCCTGAACACACACTGAGGCTCAACAGCAAGCCACACTGGTTGGATTACATGCTCTTATTCTTATGCACCTTGTGGGTTGCCACTTGTTATCTTAAAGACTTTTCTGAAATACTGCACTTAGTTGGCGTCCTCTGCCATTTCCCCTAGAGATAAAGCTGTAACTTCTTGACTGGACTTTCTTTATAATCCTTATTCTGCTCTAAGACCAGTGTTCATTTTGACATCAAATTTCGATTTCGTTTTAGTTATAGTCTCTTGACTAAAATGCCATTTTAGTTTTAGTCAAATTTTAGTCATCTGAGTTGTTCTAGGTTTAATCGTATTTTAGTCAACTAAAATCTCATGGATTTAGTTAAATTGTAATGAATTATCTCTTTAGAACTGTCAAACATTATATACTCCTGGAGCAAAAATCGAATAACATGTTATTATTTATGGTATTAAGGTTTGTAGATGAACTACAGACACAGATTTAGCCGTTGTCATATATACAGTATCTCACATAAGTAAGTACACCCCTCACATTTTGTAAATATTTTATTCTATCTTTTCATGTGACAACACTGAGGAAATGACACTTTGCTACAATGTAAAGTAGTGAGTGTACAGCTTGTATAACAGTGTAAATTTGCTGTTCCCACAAAATAACTCAACACACAGCCATTAATGTCTAAACCGCTGAAAACAAAAGTGAGTACGCCCCTAAGTGAAAATGTCCAAATTGGGCCCAAAGTGTTAATATTTTGTGTGGCCACCATTATTTTCCAGCACTGCCTTAACCCTCTTGGGCATGGAGTTCACCAGAGCTTCACAGGTTGCCACTGGAGTCCTCTTCCCCTCCTCCATGATGACATCACAGAGCTTCCGTTTGAGGATGCCCCACAGATGCTCAATAGGGTTTAGGTCTGGAGAAATGCTTGGCCAGTCCATCACCTTTACCCTCAGCTTCTTTAGCAAGGCAGTGGTCATCTTGGAGGTGTTTGGGGTCGTTATGTTGGAATACTGCCCTGTGGCCCAGTCTCCGAAGGGAGGGGATCATGCTCTGCTTCAGTATTTCACAGTACATGTTGGCATTCATGGTTCCCTCAATGAACTGTAGCTCCCCAGTGCTGGCAGCACTCATACAGCCCCAGACCATGACACTGCCACCACCATGCTTGACTGTAGGCAAGACACACTTGTCTTTGTACTCCTCACCTGGTTGCTGCCACACACGCTTGACACCATCTGAACCAAATAAGTTTATCTTGGTCTCATCAGACCACAGGACATGGTTCCAGTAATCTATGTCCTTAGTCTGCTTGTCTTCAGCAAACTGTTTGCAGGGTTTCTTGTGCAACATCTTTAGAAGAGGCTTACTTCTGAGATGAGAGCAACGCAGACCAATTTGATGCAGTGTGCGGCGTATGGTCTGAGCACTGACAGGCTGACCCCCCACCCCTTCAATCTCTGTAGCAATGCTGGCAGCACTCATACATCTATTTCCCAAAGACAACCTCTGGATATGACGCTGAGCACAGCACTCAACTTCTTTGGTTGACCATGGCGAGGCGCTGTTCTGAGTGGAACCTCTCCTGTTACACCGCTGTATGGTCTTGGCCACCGTGCTGCAGCTCAGTTTCAGGGTCTTGGAAATCTTCTTATAGCCTAGGCCATCTTTATGTAGAGCAACAATTCTTTTTTTCAGCTCCTCAGAGAGTTCTTTGCCATGAGGTGCCATGTTGAACTTCCAGTGACCAGTATGAGAGCGTGAGAGTGATAACACCAAATTTAACACACCTGCTCCCGATTCACACCTGAGACCTTGTAACACTAACGAGTCACATGACACCGGGGAGGGAAAATGGCTAATTGGGCCCAATTTGGGCTTTTCACTTAGGGGTGTACTCACTTTGGTTGCCAGCAGTTTAGACATTAATGGCTGTGTGTTGAGTTATTTTGAGAGGACAGCAAATTTACACTGTTATACAAGCTGTACACTCACTACTTTACATTGTAGCAAAGTGTCATTTCTTCACTGTTGTTGAAAAGATAGAATAAAATATTTACAAAACTGTGAGGGGTGTACTCACTTTTGTGAGATACTGTCTATTCAATGTAGTTTTAGTCATATTCTTTTGACTAAAATGTCATTTTAGTTTTAGTCATATTTTAGTAGACTCAAATAGTATTAATTTAGTCAATGAAAATATTTTAGTCAATGAAATTAACATGGTCTAAGACATAATATTCTCCATGTAGCGTGCTCAGTTAATTTATGATTTGTATACTCACATTGTTCTTCCCCTCTTCCTGGTTGTCCAGGTGTGATAGGAAGATGCCAACCCCAGAAACGGTGGATAACGGAACCAGAACAACCTTTAGAATGAGACATAAGAGGATGGTGCTATATTACCAGATAGTCCTCATGATGGCACACCTTGTACATGGCCAACAGGTCCTCACCAAGGGCAAGATTGAGATCTGGAGATCTTCGCTGATGATGTATATTTGCAGTATGATCACACCGGACACGAGTATTAACCACCGCGGCAGCGGCGTCTTCTATAAAACAAAGCCATAACATTGCTGTGAGCATTAACATTCCATTCCCTGCCATATGAAAAGACAAAACAAGGGGGCAGTCTATCTCCTCCTACAATACTATGGCTTTTATTGCTATCCCTCAAGTCTATGCTGCTTCTTCTTTAACTGTCCAATCACAGGCTGGGGGGAGGGCCAAAACCTGTAATTTTTATTGAACTGCAACAAAGATAAATCAGGTCACCTGCCCTGCCAGACAGGGCGGTTCTGTTTGGCGGAGCTGTGTAAATCTCAAGGCTGGATGGAACATAAAACAGATCCTTTGGCAGGTTCAACAGGTCTTGTATATGCGTTTCATCTGGGGAATTGGCCATCTGTCTGGGGCTTAAGAAGTATAGGTTTCAGAGGCGTGACTAGAACCTTCAGGGCCCCGGTGCAAGAAATTATGAAGGGGCCCCCCTGACCACTGGCCACGGCCCTTCCCTCTGATCCTGGGGCCCTTTACTCCCGCTGCGGGTCCCCTTATTACAGCCCCACCGAATAAACGAATAGCTGTGCACTGAGCCTCCCATTCATTCAGAAATGGAAGTATAGTAAAAAAACAGTTTACTATGCTTCAGTTATGAATGAACCAATTGGTACCAATCACTGACTCTGTCCATTCAGAAAAGGAAGAAGCCGGTAAATGACAAATTTACCGACCCATTCCCATCTCTCCATCATGACTCATCTTCTACAGCAGCTGGCAGGAGAGAGGAGGGAGGAAGACAGCAGCTCTGTGGGGGGGACCAGGGAAGCACACAGGGACCCTGGGAACAGCAGAAGACAAGTAAACTGAATAGGAGGGATAGGAGGGGCAGCGGAGGCAGCATATAGAGGAACCAATCTCCCCCATTAGGAGGAAAATGGAGGAGATTGGTTTCTCTAAATGCCGCCCCCGCCATCCCTCCTGTCCAGGTATACACGGGCCCCTGGAGCAATTGCAACCCCTATCGTTATGCCCCTGATAGGTTTGATGCTGCATATGTCCTCGGCTCTAAGGCTGAGAACCGAGCGATCAAACACAGCTAATCGCTCAGTTCTCAGAGCTCCCTGAGCGGAGAGCTTGCAACTGTCAATCATTGACTCTCTGCCCCCCCTCCAGGTGCCCACTGGAGCACTGGACTGTGGAGGGGCAGGAGCGGCCAGCTCAGGCTCTCAGTGCCCCACTGAGAAGCTGATCCAGGTGTCGGTCCAGGCTGTTGAGCGGATCCTGACCATTGTGATCTTTCCCCAGCTTGCACCGGCTCTGTGATGTCAGCCGAAATCGGGATTCAGCCTGCCGTCTGCTGAAAACGGGAGAAGTACAGGAAGACGAGCTTTCCCCCATACTTTTCCTTTAGGCGTATAATCTATACTTAAAAAAAAAAAAAAAGGCGGATCGATTCTGAATACAGCTAAGTGCAACGCAATAAAGAACATCAGGGTTTTTTCAGCAGTATTATAAAAAGAGTAAATAGCAGTGTGCATCTTACAAAGATGAATCTGCTTGTTTATCAAAGTAAAGTACAAAATACTGCAAATGATCAAAGTTCAGAAAGATAACAGAATATTACTTTCACTTTCCACCGAGAGAAGAAAACACAATTGTAGGAAAAAGCCACGTTATTCTGTGTCTAAATGAAGGAGCTAGACTGAATTTACCTAACGCTCTACATTACTCTAGGAGGGAGCTACACCGGCAAATAGTGAAGAGCGGAGTGGTGTTGGTGAAATTGACTTTTCCCAAAAATTTAGCTGAAATGGAAACTTTAAAGTGGGGTACACACTATAAGAAAATCGGGCGAACGCTCATCCGATTTTATCTTGTTGTTTAACAGCAAATCGGAACCGATGAAAAATATTTGTACGAAAATCCTCGTACGACAAAGGTTTTTTTATGGCTTCTGATCATGCGCAGCCATTATTCTCAGGTTTTTCTTGTACGAAAATCGTACGGAAAACGATACACAATAAAACAATAATCACTTGTTCTGTTCCCATCCTAGAAAAATTTTGGAGTTTGTCCCTCTATACAAAATTTGGGAATCGGCTGTCAAAATTCGTGTACACACTATACGAAAATCCTACGAAAATTCTTTGGCCAAAAATGTTTGCCCGATTTTCTTATAGTGTATATGGACCTTTATGCCCGGTAGGCACAATGAGATAATTGGGCGAATGATCGTCCGTTTTTTTTCGCATGCTAATCTCAGATCGAATCGGAAGAGTTTTCTATAGTCACGAAAATTCTCGCTGGACAGAATAAAAAAATCGGAAGCGATGTGATGTGTTGTAGTGTATTCGTATTGCATTTTCGAACGGCAACTGTACTGATGAAACGAAAATCGTACGATCGGGCACCGTGCGAGAAACTTTTTCCTACATTTCCAAACTGAAAACATCGGGTGAACGGTCACGATCGGTTCTCGAAAGCTCTGTACTAACGATCCGATTATCGTACGATCGCTTCGAAAGCGATATTTTCCGTGCGATTTTCTGATCGTGTGTATGGGGCTTTAGGGTTGGGGTTATTGCACACTTGTTGATGTGCATTATGCCATGCGTCAACATGCGTTGCTCTAAAGCAGCTCATTCATTTTGACAACATACCAAAAGGCAGCAAAAAATGGTGAATACACCATTTTTGGCAGCACCACCAGTCCCACCACTAGTGCATTGCCGTTTATTATGGTGAGCAAGTTGCATTGATCTGTTGGCAAGTTGTGTCGGGATTCCTTTTTTCATGATAGAAGGAATAAACCCTCAACTTCCCTCATTTGCTTTAAAAAAAAAAAAAACCCAAAAACAATAAAAATGACTTTGCTTGCTAGTTGTTGTTTTTTTGTTTTTTTTTATTGAGAGGAATTTTTAATTTGTTTTTAGTTTATTAAATTTAACCACTTCAGCCCCGGAAGGATTTCCAGCTTTAGGACCGGAGCCCTTTTTGCGATTCGGCGATGCGTCGCTTTAACTGAAAATTGCGTGGTCGTGCGACGTTGTACCCAAACGAAATTTGCGTCCTTTTTTTCCCACAAACAGAGCTTTCTTTTGGTGGTATTTTATCACCTCTGCGTCATTTCTGATCGCCGCTATAAACAAAAGAAGAGCGACAATTTTGCAAAAAAAACCCAAATTTCTTACTTTTTGCTAAAATACAAATAAAAAAAAAAAATATAAAAAAAACATTTTTTTTCACCGTTTTTGGCCGATTTATATTCTTCCTCATATTTGCGATAAAAAAAATCGCAATCGGCGTTTATTGATTGGTTTGCGCAAAAGTGGTCGCGTTTACGGATGATGAGAATTCATTTTTGGGGGTTTTTTTTTTACTAGTAATGGCGGCGATCTGCGATTTTTAGCGGTACTGCGATATTTCAGCGGACATGTCGGACCATTTTGACACTTTTTGGGACCATTGGCATTTATACAGCGATCAGTGCTATAAAAATGCACTGATTACTGTGTAAATGACATTGGCAGTGAAGGGGTTAACCTGCAGGGGGCGCTCTAAGGGTTAACTGTGTTCCCTGGGCGTATTCTAACTGTATGGGGGCTTGCCTAGCTGGGGAAGGGAAGTGGTCACAGCCTTCGTATACAGGAAGGCTGTGATCACAGCCCTTCCCCCTTCACACAGAGCGGAGGTCCGTGTTTACATACAAGGACCTCCGTTCCTCCGCTCGGGGTGGCCGCACCCGCTCCCTAGCCCTCCCTGAACACAGTGAGCGCGTGGGCGCGCCTCCGGCGGCGCGCACGCGCTCACTAAACTCGTTCCCGCAGCCGCCGTCGTATGAAGGCGTTTTGCGAGAACGAACCACTTTGCCGCCGTCAAATGCCGATCGGCGGTCGGCAAGTGGTTAATGTTGTTTGCATATGTGTGTGTTTTTGTATATTTGATTATTTATGTACTGGCATCATGGCATGGTTTCTTTTTTTTTTTAGCTTTTTCACTGTTTTTTCCCTTATGTAAAAAAAATAAATAAATGAGAATACCTAGGTTATTTTTGACATATGAACAGGTCCAGGATAGTTAAAAGGAGCTTCCATACCCTTATGATTCATTTAAAGTCCATTGTAATTTAGAAAACCACCAACAATTCACCTTGATTTTACTTTTAATTAATTTTAGTTTTATTTTTCTTCATTGGCCCCAATGCATTTCACCTATATGGCAAAATGCTGCAGAAAAAAAAAAACATCAATATTTTGCTTATCCCCAGCCATGGATCTGTAGGACAATACAAGGGAGATGAGTGTGGCTTCTATTGTATGGGGAAATATTTTTAATTTCACATAAATGTTTGCTTCTTGGAGTGCAGTATTCACACCAAGAACATATTGGTCCCACCCATAGGTGTGCGCAGCCTATTGCATTAGGGTGTGCACCACAAACTGCAAACAAACATGAATGTGTGTGTGTATATGTCAGAAGGGCAGAGATGGGTGTCAGAAGTTTAATTTTATTTTTACAATTTGGTTTTTTTTATTATTTTTTACAATATTATATTTTATTATTTTTTACAATTTATTTTAGGAGCCCTGCTGGGGGCTTTGATGAAATATCAGGGGTCTAAACAGACCCCTGATGTCTCACTTTTGAGACAGAGAAAGAGACTGAGGACAGAGATCCCCCATCCCTTTCTCTGCAGCTAGGCAACAGGGGGAATCTGCACAGTACAGGGTGATTAGGGTGTGCCCAGGCACACCTACCACCCTATGTGTGCATGCGTATGGTCCCACCATATTTTTGAAGACATACTCACATATTTCAAGATAAACCAACGGGACAGCAGGGACCCTTTCAGGAGAATTGTATATATCACACAGAGCTGTGAGGAAGAGGAGAGATACATATGAGACATTCGGGAAGATTCACATAGACCAGCATCATGCTGACTCCTTCCATTATTTTTAAAAATGTAGACCAACAGAGGATGCATGGGGACACCTTTAATGACAACATTTATAGAACTTGTGCACATTTTGGATTGGTGGATGTTCACCAACTTCTGGATGTTTCCATCCTTCAATACCATATTCCAGCGGAGGTACGGTTATTAATAACACAACCAATTCTATATTTGTTGGCTGATGGCCATCACCAACAGTTCATCTATCTGACTTCTTGATGTTGCAGTGTGTGTTTGTCTCTTTGAAAATTTTTTAAGCTATAAATCTTCTTTTGCTCACAATTGTGTTAAACAGACACTTCTGGAAATATAATTTTATAGATACTTACAGAATACAGGAGAGAGTTTTCACCGATAGAAAAGAAGGTCCACAATGAAAGCAAGAATATGAAGAGTATCTGCATAATAAAACATACAGTTTATGTAAAAGATGCATGTCCCCCATGTCCCTCCATCCCACATGTCCCTCAATATATCACGTCCCTTATATTATTCCACCCTTCATATCCCTTATTTTCTTCCACCAGTTATGTCTCTTCACCCCACATGTCCCCCATGTCCCTCCCTCTATCATGTCTCTTATGTTCCTTAACCCCTTATGTTTCTCCACCTCACATGTGCCTTATGTCCTTCCATCAATCATGTCTCCCATTTGCCTCCGCCCCTCATGTCCCTTGTGTTTCTCCACCACTTCTGTCTCTCCAGCCCACATGTCCCCCATGTCCCTCCCTCCACCATGTCTCCTATGTTCCTCAACCCCCTATTGTTTCTCAATGTGCCTTATGTCTTCCATTAATCATGTCTCCTATTTGCCTCCGTCCCTCATGTCCCTTGTGTTTCTCCACCACTTATGTCTCTCCACCCCACATGTCCCCCATGTCCCTCATTCCATCATGTCTCTTATGTTCCTCAACCCCTTATGTTTCTCCACCTCACATGTGCCTTATGTCCTTCCATCAATCATATCTCCCATTTGCCTCTGCCCCTCATGTCCCTTGCGTTTCTCCACCACTTCTGTCTCTCCACCCCACATGTCCCCCATGTCCCTCCCTCCACCATGTCTCCTATGTTCCTCAACCCCCTATTGTTTCTCAATGTGCCTTATGTCTTCCATCAATCATGTCTCCTATTTGCCTCCACCCCTCATGTCCCTTATGTTCCTCCACCGGGCTGGACTGGAACAAAAATTTGGCCCTGGGCTTCATCCAGACCGGCCCACTTTAATTTTGCAAACATGCACAAAAACAGTAAATAAACTATACGCAATTGTGCAAAAAAAAAAACAGTAGAAAGTATAAACATTCCACTATACCACAAGAGCAATATGTGTATTCCAGAAAATGTAACAATCAGCAGATAAAGATTCTCCATACACCTGGTGTTGGCGCTTCAATCATCCCGTCATCATGGTTGTTATGGTGTCAGGATGATTGAAGCGCATTATTTCTATTATTACATTGTAATATGAAATTAAATCATTCAACTCACCATAATGCAGAATCAGTGGGAGCCCCGAGTGTGTCACTTGCCACGTCACCTGCCACCAGATGCAACATGTCACTTACCATCACCTGCGGCCTGGTGCAACATGTCAACTACCACCATCACCTGCGGCCCTGTGCAACATGTCACTTACCACCATCACCTGCGGCCCTGTGCAACATGTCACTTACTACCATCACCTGCAGCTAGGTGCAACATGTGAACTACCACCATCACCTGCAGCCAGATGCAACATGTCAACTACCACCATCACCTGCGGCCAGATGCAACATGTCACTTACCTCCATCACCCGCAGCCAGGTGCAACATGTCAACTACTACCATCACCTGTGGCCAGGTGCAACATGTCAACTACCACCGTCACCTGTGGCCAGGTGCAACATGTCAACTACCACCATCTCCTGTGGCCAGGTGCAACATGTCAACTACCACCCTCACCTGCGGCCAGGTGCAACATGTCAACTACCACCATCACCTGCAGCCAGGTGCAACATGTCAACTACCACCGTCACCTGTGGCCAGGTGCAACATGTCAACTACCACCATCTCCTGTGGCCAGGTGCAACATGTCAACTACCACCCTCACCTGCGCATCAACTGTACAACGTGGACCGGTGTCCTCTACCACCATCAACTGTACAACGTGGACCGGTGTCCACTGCCACCATCAACTGTACAACGTGGACCG
>BLSH010144288.1:388321-419057 GCA_018402905.1 Glandirana rugosa | reverse complement strand
CCCCCCCCCCCCTTCTCTTTCTCTCTCTCTCTCTTACCCCTCCCCTTCCCCCAACCACTTCCTCTCTATATTCCTAAAATACTTCTGTGAAAAAGAGCCGAATGGCTGGACCTGCCTTATATCTGATTCTGATGTGCCTGAGCACCCTTAGCTTAACTGGTGGTACTCAACCATGACAGCTCTCTGCATGACTACACTATGAATGAAGGACCCTTGGTGATGTCCTTCCATCATTCATAGTATGTCCTCAGTATTCATGAATTCTGAAAGACTGAGGACACAATGACAGCAGGGGACTCTTGATTGATGGGGAGTATTGCAGCCTAATCTGCCATTTTATTTTAACTGGCTGGGGGGTATATATAATAATAATATAATATAATATAATATAATATATATTTTTTAAAAAGTGACTGTAACACCTTTTACTAATGGCGACTCAAAGAGAGAAACCCTGTGGTTATTACAAACCTATAGATTGACTCACCCCAAATACAAACATAAATAATAATAATAATAACAATAATAATAATAATAATAATAATATAATTAAATAATACTTAATATTAATAGTTCATATACAATACATATTAAATACTAATTAACACATACAGTAGTAGTATTATAAATAGTAAAATAATAGAATAATATAAAATAAATTGTATTATTAATACTAATAAAAGATAGTAAATCACAATAAAATAATAATAATAAAACAATTCATAAAAGTAAAAAGATATTCACAGACCTTTGGTGAACTGATCCATGAGGGGTTCGAGAAGTCAGCGATAAAATGGGCAAAATGTACTAGATATAAAGAAGAATGTTTAATTACATAATGTTGACTAAACCGAGTACACGCCATGATCCTGTAACTCCAAGCTATTCCCTATACAAGTCTTGCTATGGGTAGTGGTTAGGTTTAAGGCCTCATTCACACGGGACGGTAAAAAAAAAGTTATAAAAACGTTAGTAGCTTTGCAGTGAGTTTTTCAGTGTTATTGCACTAGCAGTTTTAAGGTGGTTTTGAGCGTTAGTGTTTTTTCGTTTTTTTTTTTTTCAATGGATCAAAAAATGTCAAAACAAACATTGGTGAGCCAGGTTTTTGGCCGTTAGAGCGTTTTTACAGCTGAAAATGCATCTCAGAACCCTCTGGTCTTGGGTTTTTTGTTACAGCTCAAAAATGCCCCTGCCCAAAACAGTTGAGAACATCCCATGTGTGCATGGACACATAGGATAACATGATGGGGAGTTTATTGACTGTAGAAAAAAAGTCTGGATCTGCTGTAAAAAAAAGTCTTGAGTGCATGAGGCCTTAAGAGGAAAATATAATTCGGAGTTCATTCATTGATGGGTTTTATCTACTAGTTGTAGGACTAGCAGAGAAGCGTTTAGTCCCTTATCACATTTATGACTACAATGATAGGCGGTAGGTTGGGTTGCTGCTCTGTACCATGTGATTTAATGAATTCTCAATTTTCAGCACTAGGGATGAGCTGAAGTTTTGGACTGAACACAAGTTCAGAACGAATGTTGGCCCTTTGGGCAGGCAGAAAAACATTTACCTATTCGGTGGGAGCTGAACGTCATGTATAGTAGTAGTCTTATTTCTGCATTCTGCTGTCAATGCTTGTTAAGGACACCAGCAGGTGCAGACACCACTGAATCCTTAACAACCAGTGCTGTCACCAGCCCCATTCACTTACAATTACAAATTCCTAACCAAGTAAGCAAAGGGGTGGGGATAGCTAAAAAAAAAAATAGCGCAGGGTTTCCCCTTAAACAATACCAGGTTGTTTGTTTTGGTCTGGTATGGATTTTAAGGGGGAACCCCATATAAAAATCATGAAAAAAAAAAAGAACTTGGGCCCCCTCAAAAATCCATACCAGACCCTTATCTGAGCATGCGACCTGGCAGGCCAGGAAGGGGGGGGGGGGTAAAAATGTCACCTATGGCAGTGCCCAGCCCCCATGCCATGTCTTTGGCAACCCCTTTCCTATTAGCCTAGATAGATCAACTTTTTTCAACACCCTTGACTTGAGGCTTCTTCAGTACAGTAGTGTCTTGGCAAAATGCCTAAAAATTGCCCCAAAATTGCATACAATCCTGCGGGTGGTGAAACCTGCCTTTTATTTATTTACACAAAGCCACAGGTTTTCATTGTCCACCATTACAGCCTTCTAGCTGCCAATCTCCTAACGACCAATGACATCCTCTGTTGATAAGGAGGATGTCAATTGCCTGCGTATCATTCGTGTTTAACTCTCCTTGCCTTTCTCCCTCAACTTTGGGGTCTCATTAGCTAAGTGATGGAGAACCTGGAGTCACCTGTAAGTTTGGATGTCCTACATGTATTAATGTTGCTCCATTATGTAAAACTATCAGAATAGTTATTACATTTTAGAAAGGGGTGCCTCAAGACTGTCCATAATTTTGGAGGGTGCCTTGAGACTGTCCATAATTTTGGAGGGTGCTATGATACTGTCCATAGTTTTGGAGGGTGCCTTGAGATTGTCCATAGTTTTGGAGGGTGCCTTGAGACTGTCCATAATTTTGGAGGGTGCCTTGAGACTGTCCATAATTTTGGAGGGTGCCTTGAGACTGTTCATAGTTTTGGAGGGTGCCTTGAGACTGTTCATAGTTTTGGAGGGTGCCGTGAGACTGTTCATAGTTTTGGAGGGTGCTATGATACTCTCCATAGTTTTGGAGGGTGCCTTGAGACTGTTCATAGTTTTGGAGGGTACCTCAAGGCTGTCCATAGTTTTGGAGGGTGCTCTGATACTGTCCATAGTTTTGGAGGGTGCCTTGAGACTGTCTATAATTTTGAAGGGTGCCTTGAGACTGTCCATAATTTTGGAGGGTGCCTTGAGACTGTCCATAATTTTGGAGGGTGCCTTGAGACTGTCCATAATTTTGGAGGGTGCCTTGAGACTGTCCATAATTTTGGAGGGTGCCTTGAGACTGTCCATAATTTTTGAGGGTGCCTTGAGACTGTCCATAATTTTTGAGGGTGCCTTGAGATTGTCCATAATATTGGAAGGTGCCTTTACTGAAAAAAGGTTGAGAAACATTGGCTTAGAAAATAGCCATTACTGTTTTTCAACATTCAGCTCCTTTTGACTTCAATGAAGTTCAGATTCAGCACCTGAACTTTAGTCACTTTTGCCGAACCCCGCTCAGGTGTCTTTGGCTCATCACTATTTAGCACTGATACCCAGAGATAGCGGACCAGAAATGTTTTTGTATGTTTTATGTGTTCAATGAAAATAAAAAAAAAATGCCCCAAACTCAGAATCTGATCGGTCTCAGAATCTGCAATTCACAGCTTGTCAAGGATCGAAGGCTGGGCTTGGAAAACTTACAGCGCCTTGAAAAAGTATTCATACCCCTTGACATTTTCCTCATTTTGTCATGTTACAACCAAAAACATAAATGTATTTTATTGGGATTTTATGTGATAGACCGACACAAAGTGGCACATATTTGTGAAGTAGAAGGAAAATGATAAATGGTTATCAACATTTTTTACAAATAAATATCTGAAAAGTGTGATGTGCATTTGTATTCAGCCCCCTTTACTCTGATACCCCTAACTAAAATAGTGGAACCAATTGCCTGCAGAAGTCACCTAATTAGTAAGTATGGTCCATCTGTGTGTAATTAAATCCCCATATAGATACAGTTGTTCTGTGAAGTCTTTAGAGGTTTGTTAGAGAAGCTTAGTGAACAAACAGCATCATGAAGGCCAAGGAACACACCAGACAGGTCAGGGATAGAGTTGAGGAGAAGCTTAAAGCAGGATTAGGTCATAAAAAATATTCCAAGCCTTGAACATCTCACGGAGCACTGATCAATCCATCATCCGGAAATGGAAAGAGTGTGGGACAACTGCAAACCTACCAAGACATGGCCGTCCACCTAAACTGACCGGCTGGGCAAGGAGAGCATTCATCAGAGAAACAGTCAAGAGGCCCATGGTAACTCTGGAGGAGCTGCAAAGATCCACAGCTCAGGTGGGAGAATCTGTCCACAGAACAATCTTATCTATATTCCTATTGCATTCATTCCTGGAAAACAAGGCTCATAAAATGGTGGGTGCTGCAGTGGCCCTGGAAACATCAAGCAAGTGTAAATATTTGCCAGCACACCATGGATCAACAATCACCGTCCAAAGGTTTTTTATTGTAGAAAGACAAGACAACTATTAGTCATGCACTCCACAAATCTGGCCTTTATGGAAGAGTGGCAAGAAGAAAGCCATTGTTGAAAGAAAGACATAAGAAGTCCCGTTTCCAGTTTGTGAGAAGCCATGTGGGGGACACAGCAAACATGTGGAAGAAGGGGCTCTGCTCAGATGAGACCAAAATTGAACCTGAATGGGCCTAAAAGCAAAACGCTATGTGTGGCAGAAAACTAACACTGCACATCACCCTGAACACACCATCCACACTGTGAAACATGATGGTGGCAGCATCATGGTGCAGGGTGCTTTTCTTCAGCAGGGACAGGGAAGCTGGTCAGAGTTGATGGGAAGATGGATGGAGCCAAATACAGGGCAATCTTAGAAGAAAACCTGTTAGAGTCTGCAAAAGACTTGAGACCGGGGCGGAGGTTCACCTTCCAGCAGGACAACGACCCTAAACATACAGCCAGAGCTACACTGGAATGGTTTAGATCAAAGCATATTCATGTGTTAGAATGGCCCAGTCACAGTCCAGACCTAAATCCAAGTGAGAATCTGTGGCAAGACTTGAAAATTGCTGTTCACAGACGCTCTCCATCCAATCTGACAGAGCTTGGGGTATTTTGCAAAGAAGAATGGGCAGAAATGTCACTCTCTAGATGTGCAAAGCTGGTAGAGACTTCCCCAAAAAGACTTGCAGCTGTAATTGCAGTGAAAGGCGGTTCTACAAATTATTGACTCAGGGGGGCGCTATACAAATGCCCCCCACACTTTTCACAGATTTATTTGTATCATTTATCATTTCCTTCCACTTCACAATTGTGTTACTTTGTGTCGGTCCATCACATAAAATCCCAATAAAATACATTTACGTTTTTGGTTGTAACATGACAGAATGTGGAAAATGTCAAGGGGTATGAATACTTTTTCAAGGCGCTGTATCGGCTGAGATGTACAACTTGAAACATACATGGGCAGCCAGTAAATATGTACAATATGATGAGTATTGCTTGGTCCAGTAGAGTTCATGCTCTGACTTCCAGATCCCTACATTGGGAGGATTAGACCCCATCCACAGGGGTGAACAATGAGAGATTTATGATTGACCCCCAGTACAATTCATGCTCAGCCTATTTGACCCCCAGTTCCCTACAGGCTACAGATTAGACCCCATCCATAGGGGAGAACAATGATGAGAAATTTAGGATTGCCCCTGGAACAGTTCATGCTCAGAATTCCAGATCCATGCAGGCTGCAGATTAGACCCCATCCACATGGGCAAACAATGAAAGATTCATGATTGACCCCAAAAACTTCATGCTGAACCTATATGACCCTCAGATCCCTACAGGCTGATGATTAGACCACATCCATAGAGGAGAAAAATGGTGACAAATCCATGATTGCCCCAATACAGTTCATGCTGGGTCTATCAGACCCCCCAGGTCCCTTCATTCTTCAGTTTGGACCCAATCCATAGGGGAGAACAAAACAATGATGAGATACTGTATGGTTTATTCTGGTCCCTTCATACCCCTAGATCTCTACAGGCTGAAGATTAGGCCCTCTCCATAGGGGGTGATGAGGAATCTATGATTGCACTCGGGATGGTTCAGGCTGAAAGTGGATGTAAACCCAATTCATGAAATTTGAGCTGGGCACATATATCTGCAGTGTTTTCTTATCTCTCTTCAAAGCTCTAAGTCCCGTGGCTTTCTCCTACTCCATTCTTCTACTATTAGCATAGCATGATAACTTCTGACAAGTTCTCCCACACAGGAGATAAATGCAGCCGGAAAATTGTGTCGAGGGAGGGTGCTATAAATAGATTAGCAGAAAGCTGCTCTACTCACAGGACAGCTCTGAACGTCTCTGCCTATGTGGAGGGGGGTGTGTGCCTTTCCTCCAATCAGCTGTCTCCCAGTGTAAATCAACACTACACTGCTACTGCCCAATGAGGAAGTGAAAATCTCTAACACGATGTGCACTTTCTAAACAATATATATAGCTGAAGACAGCAGATATACAGGTAATACTTATATAGGGAGATTTGTTTCATCCCCCTGTATCATCTGGGGCTGTTCACTTCACTGGGTATAGGAGAGGGTTTACATCCACTTTAAGGAATCCCCAGATCCCTACAATGTGTGTACAATGTACATCTCAAGGTCTCCCAGCTTGCACAGGGTAACTTTTTTAAACTTTTTACCCTGCAGAATACATACAGATATGTAGATAAAAATGGCCACAAATCATCATATGTCAGACATCATATAAGGGCAGTGCAGGGTGCAGCAGTGGAGCAAAGTACAGTAAACCATAACAACCAATCAGAAATGATTAATCTTCCCAATTGGACTTTGCAGCTGTGGTGGATTGTAGCACTTTGCATTACTTTTATCACGCATTGGGGGAGGGGAGGTGCACTCTCTGTGGTTGTGTGAAGTGGTTTCCTCTTCCTTTAGCAGAGCGATGATCAGATGAGACTCTGGAACTCGAGAATCCTCAAGAGCAGTCAAAAATAATACAACCAATCGCATATATTTCCTAATGAATAGGCAGAAACTTAGCTCTGTCTAGACCAGTTGGTTCTCAACCCTGTCCTCAAGTACCCCCAACAGACCAGGTTTGCAGGTTTTCCTTTATCTTGCACAGGTGCTTTTAGGCCTCATACACACGGACGTTTTTTGACGCCGGCGTTTTCTGGCGTTTTTTGCAGCTCTCCATGTTAGTCAATGGCCCCATAAAAACGTTGGCGTTTTTGAGCTGTAGATGACGTCGGCGTTAGTGAGCTGAAACTAGAACCCACAGCCATCGTGTTCTGAGGCTGTAACGTTTTGGCATTTTTTGACGCCGACGCCACAATATGCCAACAAACGCCACCTATTATTATACCTGCGTTTTCTGGCGTTTTTTGACGCCAACGTTTTTAGGTTGAAAAATGGCAGAGGGATGATTTTTTTTAAAAAACGCCTATTGACGCCGACGCTCACTAACGCTCAAAAACGCTGATGCATAACGCAGAAAAATGTTGACTTTTTTTCCTTGACGTCGGGCCCTACGTTTTGTTTATTTTTTTAGAAACGTCCGTGTGTATGAGGCCTTAATCAGAGTCAATGGCTTGGTATTTTGGACAGCTATTTTATCTAAGAGAAATTCCCAAAACATGGCCTGTTGGGGGTACTTGAGGATCGAGGTTGAGAACCACTGCTCTAGACTATATTACGTTGGTCCTTTCCTGTCTCTCTGCTCTCTCCTACATGCGGGATGTCGCTTTCCTGGCTCTCCACTCTTCAGTTTTTCTCTCCTACCAGGAGGACACCTCTTTCCTGGCTCTCTGCGTTTTCTCTGTTCACATTCCTGGTCTTCTACCAGACCTAGACTGGCCATAAGGCACACTGGGCCGGGGCCGCGTGTCCTAACAAGAGCTGGTTAACGTTACAGAGATCTCCAGAGGGTGAGAACCGTGACATAAAATATGTTATTAGATTGCATATACCATGCACCTGGATCTCACCCATTGGTCTCTGTCTGCCGCAAGCCACATGGGCCTCTTGGGAGTGACAGTGACCAAGCAGGACTCTGAGTCCTCCCAGACCGGTCCTCCCTTTGGCCTCGGAAGATGATGCTGCCACTCAGTGGTAGCTGCCTGTAAAACTTGATGTGTGTAGCCAGATTCTGTTTTCTACCTCCATATTGGGTCTGGTGTATTCCTCCAGGGTGGGACTGTCACATGTGCAGGAACTTTCTCCGCTCACATAATTCTCCCGCTGCAGTGTGTCACCTCTTGCGAGATGCCAGCTGCTCAGTCTAAAATGCCAAGGCCTATTTTTTGTGCCATTCTGGCCCTGTCTTCTGCTGTCTCCTACATGCAGGATGTCACTAACCTGGCTCTCTACTGACTCTCTGTTCTCTCCTACCAGTAGGACACCTCTTTCCTCGATCTCTGCTGTCTCTCTGCTCTCTCCTACCTCCGGAATGTCACTTTCCTGGCCATCTGCTGTCTCTCCACTCTCTTCTACCTGCAGGACGTCACTTTCCCGGCCATCTGCTGTCTCTCCACTCTCTTCTACCTGCAGGACGTCACTTTCCTGGCCATCTGCTGTCTCTCCACTCTCTTCTACCTGCAGGACCTCACATTCCTGGCCATCTGCTGTCTCTCCACTCTCTTCTACTTGCAGGACGTCATTTTCCTGGCCATCTTCTGTCTCTCCACTCTCTTCTACTTGCAGGACGTCACTTTCCCGGCCATCTGCTGTCTCTCCACTCTCTTCTACCTGCAGGACGTCACTTTCCTGGCCATCTTCTGTCTCTCCAATCTTTTCTACCAGCAGGACGTCACTTTCCCGGCCATCTTCTGTCTCTCCACTCTCTTCTACCTGCAGGACCTCACTTTCCTGGCCATCTGCTGTCTCTCCACTCTCTTCTACCTGCAGGACCTCACTTTCCTGGCCATCTGCTGTTTCTCCACTCTCTTCTACTTGCAGGACGTCACTTTCCTGGCCATCTTCTGTCTCTCCACTCTCTTCTACTTGCAGGACGTCACTTTCCCGGCCATCTGCTGTCTCTCCACTCTCTTCTACCTGCAGGACGTCACTTTCCTGGCCATCTGCTGTCTCTCCACTCTCTTCTACCTGCAGGACGTCACTTTCCCGGCCATCTGCTGTTTCTCCACTCTCTTCTACCTGCAGGACGTCACTTTCCCGGCCATCTGTTGTCTCCCCACTCTCTTCTACCTGCAGGACCTCACTTTCCTGTCCATCTGCTGTCTCCCCACTCTCTTCTACCTGCAGGACGTCACTATCCTGTCCATCTGCTGTCTCTCCACTCTCCTCTACCAGCAGGACGTCACTTTCCTGGCCATCTGCTGTCTCTACACTCTCTTCTGCCTGCAGGACGTCACTTTCCCGGCCATCTGCTGTTTCTCCACTCTCTTCTACCTGCAGGACGTCACTATCCTGTCCATCTGCTGTCTCCCCACTCTCTTCTACCTGCAGGACGTCACTATCCTGTCCATCTGCTGTCTCTCCACTCTCCTCTACCAGCAGGACGTCACTTTCCTGGCCATCTGCTGTCTCTCCACTCTCTACTACCTGCAGGACCTCACTTTCCTGGCCATCTGCTGTCTCTCCACTCTCTACTACCTGCAGGAGGTCACTTTCCTGGCCATCTTCTGTCTCTCCAGTCTCTTCTACCAGCAGGACGTCACTTTCCTGGCCATCTGCTGTCTCTCCACTCTCTTCTGCCTGCAGGACGTCACTTTCCCGGCCATCTGCTGTTTCTCCACTCTCTTCTACCTGCAGGACGTCACTTTCCCGGCCATCTGTTGTCTCCCCACTCTCTTCTACCTGCAGGACGTCACTATCCTGTCCATCTGCTGTCTCTCCACTCTCCTCTACCAGCAGGACGTCACTTTCCTGGCCATCTGCTGTCTCTACACTCTCTTCTACCTGCAGGACGTCACTTTCCCGGCCATCTGCTGTCTCCCCACTCTCTTCTACCTGCAGGACGTCACTTTCCTGGCCATCTGCTGTCTCTCCACTCTCTACTACCTGCAGGACCTCACTTTCCTGGCCATCTGCTGTCTCTCCACTCTCTTCTACCTGCAGGACCTCACTTTCCTGGCCATCTGCTGTCTCTCCACTCTCTACTACCTGCAGGAGGTCACTTTCCTGGCCATCTTCTGTCTCTCCAGTCTCTTCTACCAGCAGGACCTCACTTTCCTGGCCATCTGCTGTCTCTCCATTCTCTTCTACCTGCAGGACGTCACTTTCCTGGCCATCTTCTGTCTCTCCAATCTTTTCTACCAGCAGGACGTCACTTTCCTGGCCATCTGCTGTCTCTCCACTCTCTTCTGCCTGCAGGACGTCACTTTCCCGGCCATCTGCTGTTTCTCCACTCTCTTCTACCTGCAGGACGTCACTTTCCCGGCCATCTGTTGTCTCCCCACTCTCTTCTACCTGCAGGACGTCACTATCTTGGCCATCTGCTGTCTCTCCACTCTCCTCTACCAGCAGGACGTCACTTTCCTGGCCATCTGCTGTCTCTACACTCTCTTCTACCTGCAGGACGTCACTTTCCCAGCCATCTGCTGTTTCTCCACTCTCTTCTACCTGCAGGACGTCACTTTCCCGGCCATCTGTTGTCTCTCCACTCTCTTCTACCTGCAGGACGTCACTTTCCTGGCCATCTGCTGTCTCTCCACTCTCTTCTACCTGCAGGACCTCACTTTCCTGGCCATCTGCTGGCCCTCCACTCTCTTCTACTTGCAGGACGTCACTTTCCCGGCCATCTGCTGTCTCTCCACTCTCTTCTACCTGCAGGACGTCACTTTCCCGACCATCTGCTGTCTCTCCACTCTCTTCTACCTGCAGGACGTCACTTTCCTGGCCATCTGCTGTCTCTCCACTCTCTTCTACCTGCAGGACCTCACTTTCCTGGCCATCTGCTGTCTCTCCACTCTCTTCTACCTGCAGGATGTCACTTTCCTGGCCATCTGCTCTCTCTCCACTCTCTTCTACCTGCAGGACCTCACTTTCCTGGCCATCTTCTGTCTCTCCAATCTCTTCTACCAGCAGAACGTCACTTTCCTGGCCATCTGCTGTCTCTCCACTCTCTTCTACCTGCAGGACGTCACTTTCCTGGCCATCTGCTGTCTCTCCACTCTCTTCTACCTGCAGGACGTCACTTTACCGGCCATCTGCTGTCTTTCCACTCTCTTCTACCTGCAGGACGTCACTTTCCTGGCCATCTGCGGTTTCTCCACTCTCTTCTACCTGCAGGACCTCACTTTCCTGGCCATCTGCTGTCTCTCCACTCTCATCTACCAGCAGGACGTCACTTTCCTGGCCATCTGCGGCCTCTCCGCTCTCTTCTACCAGCAGGACGTCACTTTCCTGGCCATCTGCTGTCTCTCCACTCTCTTCTACCTGCAGGACGTCACTTTCCTGGCCATCTGCTGTCTCTCCATTCTCTTCTACCTGCAGGACGTCACTTCCCTGGCCATCTGCTGTCTCTCCACTCTCTTCTACCTGCATGACCTGTTGTCTCTCCGCTCTCTCATCCTTATGGATTGATCCTATGCTTTTCCTCTGCTCTCTCCTATCTGTGGGATGTCACTTACATGGCCCTCTGCAGTCTCTCTGCTCTCTTCATCCTGCAGGATGTCTCTTTCATTGCTCTTTGATGTCTCTCTGCTCTTTTTCTCTGCTTTTACCCATCTTCTTTTCTTCTCGCCTCAATGTCTCTGTCCTTGTTCTTTGCTGTCTCTCTGCTCTATACTAGTTGTGGGATGTCAGTCTCATGGCTCTCTGCTCACTCTCCTCCCTGCAGGATATCTTTTTCATGGCTCTCCGCTCTCCCCTCCCTGCAGGGTGTCTCTTTCCTGGCTCTCTGCTCTCTCTTATCATTCTCACCCCATCCTGTACTCTGCTGTCTCTTACCCGCAGCGGCCTCTTCCTCTTCAGCTCTCTGCTGTCTCTCATCTGCTGGATGATTATCCTCCGTCTGGTTCTCCTGTCACCTCTTTCCTTCTCTCCCTTTCACTTTCACCTGGCGATGAGTGACACGTATGGCGGTGACATGTATGTTCTATGCTGTCACATCTGGATATGTTCCTGTAACCCCCTCCTGCCTGGAAGGCGGGCTGGACAGCACTCTGTGTCTGCAGAAGGGAAGGAAAGGGTGGCGGAGTGCAGAGAGTGAAAGTGAAAGTAGAAGAAATGGGGATGGGAGGGGGGAGAGACACTGACACACAACTCTGACACACAAACTCCCTGCACACAGCAGTCTGCTATGGGGACACGACCCTTCTCTTAGTGGATGAGGTCAAGCTGTGCTGACATCCCATGTGATTGCAAGCAATTTTCTTTCTTCTTTTTATTTCACATGCATGAGAAGTCAACGTGTACTTTCACCAGTAGCACCGCCCGTCACACTTACCCATTGCAATCAATGAGACCACACTGCATATGTGTTGCAATATTTACCCTTTTGCTGCCAGGACAATTTTTTTTTTTTTTGCACACGTTTACAAAGTTGTTTTAGGCCTGAAGATTATTTAACCTCCCCCACCCCCCTAAAAAAAAAAAAATCTAAAAGCAGACACCCTGGAGAATAAAATGATGTCATCCCATTTTTTTTATATGAGGTGTGAGATGCCGCTGATATGCCAGCACTCTAGTGAGTGGACGCCGGCTCCCAAAATCCTGGATACCGGTAGGGAAACACAATGACCCCTGCTGGGAGCGGCGCTTAAAGCTTCTCATTATCACAGGGAGTATTCCATATTTTTATGTCACTCACTTGTTCACTTATGCCTCGTATACACGGGACGACGATCGTACGTACGATCGTCTCAAATCGTATGTTGCATACTGACTGCACTACACGATCGTACGACCACAGAAAGAACGTTCAGGTGCATGTAATTAGCATCCGGCCATTCCTGACTTCTGAGCATGCGTGTTTTGCACAATACAACTTGTTGTACCAACTGCTCTGTACACGCGATACAACGGTCGTATGACAGCTTGTTGGTACGACCAAGTTTTCTAGTCTGCTCATACAACTGCCCTTGTATGACCGTCGTATGTCGGCTGTTCTAATCGCGCATACGAACGATCGATATCGCATACAACGGTCGTTAGTACGAGCTGTTGTATACAATCGTCGTCCCGTGTGTACGAGGCTTAAGGCTCCATTCACACAAATACAGTTTTTGATGCATTATGCAGAAATGCAGGGAATTTTTTTTACATGGATTCCTATGGAACATGCTGCAGGAAAAAAAAGTCCCCTACCCTTTCCAAAAACGCAGAGGCACAAAAAAGCATTGATGTGAACGTTGTTCCATAGGAACCCATGTTAAAAAAAAAATTCCCTGCATTTCTGCAAACTGCAAAATCCATCAAAAAACGCATTAGTGTGAATGGAGCCTTAGTCCACCTCTCTCTTAGGCCTTCACACTGGGGCTGGCGGGCGGTAGCGCTAAATCCCCGCTAGTCTCAGCGGGGATTTAGCGCTGTTATAGAGGCGCTACGGCGCCGCTATGCAGGCGGGTGCGGGGCACTTTTAACCCCCCACAAGGGGTTAAAACGGGGTTAAAAGTGCCGGCGCGCCGCGCTACCGAGGCGGTGTGCAGCCGCTTCGGAAGCGCTGCCCATTGTTTTCAATGGGCAGGGGCGGTGGAGGAGCGGTGTATCACCGCTCACCGCACCGCCCCAAAGATGCTGCTTGCAGGACTTTTTGTAACGTCCTGCAAGCGCACCGCCCCAGTGGGAAAGCACTTTGGGGTGGATGGGGAGGGATTTTTGAGGCGCTTTACAGGCGCTATTTTTAGCTAAATAGCGCCTGTAAAACGCCTCAGTGTGAAAGGGGCCTAACTGAAAAAAAGATAAGAGCATTGCTCAGAGTTGGATTAGCTGTTCGGGGCAAGACTGGGCACAGATGACGTGATACCCTATCATGTACAAGGTAGAAGTGTCAGTAATTTTTTTTTTATGACAATATCATTAAAAGCAAGACTGGTTTGTCTTTAAAAAAAAAACAATATATGTATTACCTTGTTATCTCAAATCATGACAACATTATTGCCAAATTAATAGGTCCAGAGCAGGATTGTAAAAAATACTCTTATGGGGGGGGGGGGGGGTAGGTAAGAGAGGGGAAGGGGTCAACAATATATTATTAAATGCAGGGTAACATTTGTGTGTTTTTTACCTTCATGGAGTTCGGAATGCAACATTTCCACCGATAGAAGGCAGACTGGTGGGAGGATGTCATATACACTTAAGCCTCGTACACACGGTTCGATGATCGTATACAACAGGTCGTACGAACGACCGTTGTATGCTAATCCGACCGTTAGTACGCGCGATTAGAACAGCCGACGTACGACGGTCGTACAACAGGAGTTGTATGAGCAAACTAGAAAACTTGGTAGTACCAACAAGCGGTCATACGACCGTTGGTCCAACAAGTTGTATTGTGCAAAACACGCATGCTCAGAAGTCAGGAACGGCCGCATGCTAATCACATGCACGTGAATTTTCTCTTTATACGCTCATTACACGTCACTACGTTCGGCTTGCTCGCATGTTAGTTGTACGATCGTTTAGTGCAGGTCAGTATGCAAGTTACATTATCCAACATGTGATTTGGTCAGTTCAGTCGTACGACCGTCAAACCGTGTGGACAAGGCTTTAAACCCGAACACCTATGAATTACACAGGTTGTTCTGAGGCTAATTTAATGCAGATAAGGCACCAAGTTTAATTACCACCTTAATCAGCCACAGAACAACCTGTGTAATTAATGTGTGTTTGGGTTTAAAGGGACGAGGTGGCAACCTTATAATAGACTATATTGTCAAAAGTATTGGGACACCCCTCCAAATCATTGGATTCAGGTGTTCCAATTAGGGTTGCCACATCATCCCTTTAATCCAGGACACACATGAATTACACAGGTTGTTCTGTGGCTGATTAAGGTGGTAATTAAACTCACTTGGTGCCCTATCTACATTAAATTAGCCACAGAACCTGTGTAGTTCATGTTAGTCCTGGATTAAAGGGATGATGTGGCAACCCTAGTTCCAATGACCTCCATGGTCACAGGTGTATAAAATCAGCACCTAGGCATGCAGATGGATTCTACAAACATTTGTTAAAGAATGGGTCGCTTCCAGGAGCTCAGTGAATACAAGCGTGGTACCGTGATAGGTGGCCGCCTGTGCAATAAGTCCAACCGTGAAATTTCCTCGATACTAAATACTCAACAGTTAACTGTTAGTGGTATTATAACCAAGTTAAAGCAACGGAGAACAACAGCAACTCAGCCACAAAGTGGTAGACCACGTAAAATGATAGAGCGGGGTCAGCGCATACTGAAGCTCACAGTGCGCAGAAGTCGCCAACTGTCTGCAGAGTCAATAGCTACAGAACTCCAAACTTCATGTGGCCTTCACATTATACAACAACAGTGCGTGGAGAGCTTCATGGAATGGGGTTTCCATGGCCGAGCAGCTACATCCAAGCCTTACATCACCAAGTGCAATGCAAAGCCTCGGATGCAGTGGTGTAAAGCAGTGGTTCTCAACCTCGATCCTCAAGTACCCCCAACAGGCCATGTTTTTGGGAATTTCTCTTAGATAAAATATCTGCCCAAAATACCAAGCCATTGACTCTGATTTAAAGCACCTGTGCAAGATGCAGGAAAACATGAAAACATGGCCTGTTGGGGGTACTTGGGAACTGAGGTTGACAACCTCAGTAAAGCACACCACCACTGGACTCTAGATAGAGTTGCCACCTCATCCCCTAAAGGCTCGTACACACGGGACGACGATCGTGCGTACGACCGTGTTGAATCGTAAGTTGACGGTCGTATGTAGCCTACTGACATGCACACGACGGTCGTACATACAACTTGCGGCCGGCTGAACGTGATGACGCGAACGAGCGTATAATGAGGAAGTAGCGTCACATTTTGGGCTCCTTTCTAATTTCATGTTAGTTGAAGTGGACTTGGCGCATGCGTGTTTAGCACAATACAACTTTGTTGAACACAGCTGCTCTACACACGACTCAACGGTCGTATGCGAGCTTGTTGACACGACCAAGTTTTCTAGTCTGCACATACAACTCCCACGAACGACCGTCGTACGTTCAACTGTTGAAAGCGCCGCCACAGACGATCGATTCTGCATGCAACGGTCTTGAGTACGACGTGTTGAACACGATCGTCGTCCCGTGTGTACGAGGCTTTAAACCCAAACACATATTAATTACACAGGTTGTTCTGTGGCTGATTAAGGTGGTAATTAAACTCACTTAGTGCCTCGTCTGCATTAAATTAGCCTTAGAACCTGTCTAATTTATATGTGTTCGGGTTTAAAGGGATGAGGTGGCAATCCTAACTCTAGAGCAGTAGAGATGTGTTCTCTGGAGTGACCAATCATACTTCTCTGTCTGGCAATCCAATAGACGTGTCTGGGTTTAGCAGTTTCCAGAAGAACGGTACTTGCCTGACTGCATTTTGCCAAGTGTAAAGTTTGGTGGAGGAGGGATTATGGTGGGGGGCTGTTTTTTAGGGTTGGGCTTGGCCCCTTAGTTCCAGTGAAGGGAACTCTTAAGGCGTCAGCATACCAAGACATTTTAGACAATTTCATGCTTCCAACTTTGTGGGAACAGTTTGGAGATGGCCCCTTCCTGTTCCAACATGCCTGCCCACCAGTGCACAAAGCAAGGTCCATAAAGACATGGATGAGCGAGTTTGGGGTGGAGGAGTCCTGACCTCAACCTGATAGAACACATTTGGGAAGAATTAGAGCGGAGAATGTGAGCTAGGCCTTCTCATCCAACATCAGTGCCTGACCTCACCAATGCTCTTCTGGAAGAATGGTCAAACATTCCCATAGACACTCCTAAACCTTGTGGACAGCCTTCCCAGAAGAGTTGATGGTGTTATAACTGCAAAGGGTGGGCCAACTCACTAATGAACCCTGGGGGCTAAACCCTTTTACACAGGGGTGCAACGGTTGTACAACCGAACGTCCAACTTTGGACCAAGTTGGATGTTGGCTGTTGTGTCTCACGTCCTGACATGAACTAAGAAATTGTACAACCAAGCCGAACGTAGTGACGTGTTACGAGTGTATAACGAGGAAGTTCAGGTGAATGTGATTTGTGAATTAGGAACGTAGGTTTACACGAACGGACACTTCCGAGTGTTCCCGACTTCTGAGCATGCGTGTTTTGCACGTACAGGTTTGTTGGACCAACTTCTCTGTACACACGGTACAACGGTCGTACGACCGCTTTTTGTACAACCAAAGTTTTCTAGTTTGCTCATCCAACTTCAGTTGTACAACGGCTGTTGTAATCACGCGTACTAACAGTCGGATGATCGTACAACAAGCTGGTTGTACGACCGGTGTACCACGTGTACGGGGCTTTAGACTGGGATACCATTAAAGTTCATGTGCGTGTAAAGGCAGGCGTCCCTATACTTTTGGCAATATAGTGTATGACAAATCCAGGTAAAAATGTTGTGTTCATATAGGATTGTGATTTATAAATAATACATCTCAAGGAGGAAACAATTTCTTCTTTATATTATTCTTTTTCTGGAGTTCTTTATAGGAGACAGCAGGCCTGTGAGAATTTATTTGCGGTGATGAGGATCTACAGAGTAACTGTGGAGGGGATACTCCGAGCTCACACAAGCAGAACGTTTGTTGGACATTCTTTGGTTTTCTAATTATCTACAAAATGTCAACTTCCTTTCAAAAGCAGAATTGAAAGTGCTGTCTATTAGAACTGTAAAGTTCGGGTTTGTACCGGACTTTAGGGTGTCCGTGTCCCGAACATTTGAGAAAAAGTCCGGGTTTGGGTATTTTTTCGCGATCAACAAGCCAATCAACAAGCATTTCACTTGTTTGCCCTTAGAAGCCATCACAGCCATGCCTACTAATGGCATGGCTGTGATTGGCCAGTGCATCATGTGACCCAGCCTCTATATAAGCTGGAGTCACGTAGTGCTGCAGTCACATCATCTCATACTTTGAGTAGGGAGAGGATGCTGCTGCTGCGAGGGACAGATTAGCTTTAGAAAATCTGTTAAAAACAGCGATTGGTGGGTGGGTGCCATCAGTGGCAAGGTCCAGATAATCACTGATACGTGGACCTGTAAGCACGGGCAGGGACGCTATATCTCGCTAACTGCACACTGGGCAAATGTAGTGGCGGGTGGGCCTGAGCCGGCTAGCCATTTGGCGCATATCCCTCCCCCACCGAGGATTGCAGGGCATTTCTCTTTGCCTCCTGTTGCCTCCTCCTCCTCCTACTGTGCTTCCTCCTCCTCGACCACCTTCTCATCCGCTCAGCATAACACCTTCACCACCAACTTCAGCACATCCAGGGGGAAACGACAGCAGGCTGTTTTAGAACTGATATGTTTGGGGGATAAAACCCCACACTGCGCAGGAGCTGTGGATGGGCATTGAACAACAGACCAATGAGTGGTTGTTGCCACTGAGCCTCAAGCCCGGCCTGGTGGTGTGCGACAATGGCCGAAATCTCGTAGCGGCTCTGGGCCGAGCCGGTTTGACGCACATCCCTTGCCTGGCGCATGTGCTGAATTTGGTGGTGCAGAAATTTCTAAAAAACTACCCGGATATGTCAGAGCTGCTGCATAAAGTGCGGGCTGTCTGTGTGCACTTTCGGCGTTCTCACCCTGCTGCTGCTCGCCTGTCTGCGCTGCAGCGGAACTTCGGCCTTCCAGCTCACCGCCTCATATGCGACGTGCCCACAAGGTGGAACTCCACCTTGCTCATGCTGGAGAGACTGTGTGAGCAGCAGCAGGCAATAGTGGAGTTTCAGCTGCAGCACGCACGGGTCAGTCGCTCTGTGGAACAGCAACACTTCACCACCAACGAGTGGGCCTCCATGCGAGACCTGTGTAGCGTATTGCGGTGTTTTGAGTACTCCACCAACATGGCCAGTGCCAATGATGCGGTTCTCAGCGTTGCTATACCACTTCTATGTCTCCTTGAAAAAACACTTTGGGCCATGATGGAAGAGGATATGGCACAGGAGGATGAGGAGGAGGAAGAGGGGTCATTTCCACGGTTATCAGGCCAGTCATTAGCAAGTGGCTCGGAGGGTGGGTTCCTGCACCAGCATAGGCCAGGTCCAAAATATTCAAGCCAGGGCACAGTTCTGGAGGATGAGGAGGAGGATGGCACCCGACGCAACTTGTGGGCTTCACTGGAGCATGGCTGGGGGGATACAGAGGACACAGATGATATACCTCCCACAGAGGACAGCTTGTCTTTGCCTGTGGGCAGCCTGGCACACATGAGCGACTACATGCTGCAGTGCCTGTGCAAGGACAGCCGAGTTGCCCACATTGTAACTTGGGCCATGATGGAAGAGGATGTGGCACAGGAGGATGAGGAGGAGGAGGAAGAGGGGTCATTTCCACGGTTATCAGGCCAGTCATTCGCAAGTGGCTCGGAGGGTGGGTTCCTGCACCAGCATAGGCCAGGTCAAAAATATTCAAGCCAGGGCACAGTTCTGGAGGACGAGGAAGATGAGGAGGAGGAGGAATCGCAGCAGGGTGGCACCCAACGCAGCTTGTGGGCATCACTGGAGCGTGGCTGGGGGATACAGAGGACACAGATGATATACCTCCCACAGAGGACAGCTTGTCTTTGCCTCTGGGCAGCCTGGCACACATGGCCGACTACATGCTGCAGTGCCTGCGCAACGACAGCCGAGTTGCCCACATTGTAACTTCTTCTGATTACTGGGTGGTCACCCAGCTGGATCCCCGTTACAAGGACAACGTGCCGTCCTTAATTCCCTCACTGGAGCGTGAGAGGAAGATGCGTGACTACAAGCGCACACTGGTAGACGCGCTGCCGAGGGCATTCCCAAATGACACTAGGGGCTCAGTGGAAGCACAAGGCGAAGGCAGAGGTGGAGGAAGAGGTCGCCAACACAGCTGTGGCACCGCCAGCACCTCAGAAGGCAGGGTTAGCATGGCCGAAATGTGGAAAAGCTTTGTCAGCAGCCTGCCACAACAAACAGCACAACCAGATGATAGGCAAGGTCTTAGCAGGAGGCAGCATTTCAGCAACATGGTGGAACAGTATGTGTGCACTCGCCTACACGTACTGACTGATGGGTCTGCCCCATTCAACTTCTGGGTCTCCAAATTGGGCACATGGCCTGAGCTTGCCCTTTATGCCTTGGAGGTGCTGACCTGCCCTGCAGTCCGTGTATTGTCTGAACGTGTGTTTAGCACGGCAGGGGGTGTTATCACAGACAAGCGCAGCCACCTGTCCACAGCCAACGTGGGCAAGCTAATGTTTATTAAAATGAACCAGACATGGATCCCACAAGACTTGTCTGTACCTTGTGTAGAATAGACATTTATACCGGACTCACACAGCCTTTGGTATACTTAAGTGAACTTATTCTTTTTTTGAGGCCTCCTCAACCTCCTACTCCACATCATCCTCCATTTTTTTTATGTGATTTTAAGTTATTTCCCTATCCACATTTGTTTGCAGGGCACTTGTCTTACTCTTACCCCCATTTGCTTCCTTTGGCAGCCCTCTAGCCCTTTCCAGAACTTTTTTAGAGCCATTTTAGTGGCCAAAAGTTCGGGTCACCATTGACTTCAATGAGGTTCGGGGTCCGGGGTCAAGTTTGGGGCCGAAGTCAAACTTTTTTGTGAAGTTCGGCCGGCCGAACCTGAACATCCAGTTGTCCGCTCAACTCTACTGTCGTTGATACGCCAGATCATAAATTCTGAGTTGTCACCAGAACAGAAAATGTTCAGGACTGTTACCTATAAAGGTGTTCAGGTGCTACAGCCTAATGAACATCTAAATGGGTGCTGAGGATACTAGGAGTCTGCAGCTCTTCTCTTCTACAATGTATCAAATACACCGAGCATTGCTTGGGAGATTGAGAAATGTATTCCCGCAGTCATCTACATTATTCCCAACTGTGAAATAAACACTCCCATATTTTTTTCCTCTGTTTTGAAAAGGACTCTTCTCCCCCTTCTACATTGTTGCTGGGTGACGTCATCACGCTGTACCAGGAAGTAACCAATAGCAGAGAGTGGCAGTGTTTGTTTTCATGCTTTTACTCAATGGATTAAGATTGTGTGTGATGGGATTCAGCTGTGTGCACTGGGGTTTGTTTGAGGTTATGTTTGAATGAGAGAGGCAATATGGAGGAGGAGGGGCAGAGGACACAATTTAACCCTTTACAGGGAAAGGCTTGCATTGACCTTTATAATATACAGGTCATCATATCAAGGTGAGAGCACAGCCCAGCTTGAGATACCCACAAGGTGGAGGACAAAGGGATTTGTGGCGTTTCATATATACAGTATCTCACAAAAGTGAGTACACCCCTCACATTTTTGTAAATATTTTATTCTATCTTTTCATGTGACAACACTGAAGAGCTGACACTTTGCTACAATGTAAAGTAGTGAGTGTACAGCTTGTATAACAGTGTAAATTTGCTGTCCCCTCAAAATAACTCAACACACAGCCATTAATGTCTAAACCGCTGGCAACAAAAGTGAGTACACCCCTAAATGAAAATGTCCAAATTGGACCCAGAGTGTTATTATTTTGTGTGGCCACCATTATTTTCCAGCACTGCCTTAATCCTCTTGGGCATGGAGTTCACCAGAGCTTCACAGGTTGCCACTGGAGTCCTCTTCTCCTCCATGATGACATCACAGAGCTGGTGGATGTTAGAGACCTTGCTCTCCTCCACCTTCTGTTTGAGGATGCCCCACAGATGCTCAATAGGGTTTAGGTCTGGAGACATGCTTGGCCAGTCCATCACCTTTACCCTCAGATTCTTTAGCAAGGCAGTGGTGTACTTGAGTTGTGTTTGGGGTCGTTATCATGTCGACCCAGTCTCCAAAGGGAGGATCATGCCCTGCACAGTATGTCACAGTACATGTTGGCATTCATGGTTCCCTCAATGAACTTTAACTCCCCAGTGCCGGCATCACTCATGCAGCCCCAGACCATGACCCTCCCACCACCATGCTTGACTGTAGGCAAGACACACTTGTCTTTATACTCCTCACCTGGTTGAACCAAATAAGTTTATCTTGTTCTCATCAGACCACAGGACATGGTTCCAGTAATCCATGCCCTTAGTCTGCTTGTCTTCAGCAAACTGTTGGGGGGTTTCTTGTGCATCATCTTTAGAAAAGGCTTCCTTCTGGGACTACAGCCATGCAGACCAATTTGATGCAGTGTGCGGCGTATGGTCTGAGCACTGACAGCCTGCCCCCCCACCCCTTCAACCTCTGCAGCAATGCTGGCAGCACTCATACGTCTATTTCCCAAAGACAACCTCTGGATATGATGCTGAGCACTGCACTCAACTACTTTGGTTGACCATGATGAGGCGCTGTTCTTAGTGGAACCTGTTCTGTTAAACCACTGTGTGGTCTTGGCCACTGTGCTGGAGCTCAGTTTCAGGATCTTGGCAATCTTCTTATAGCCTAGGCCATCTTTATGTAGAGTAACAATTCTTTTTTTTCCGATCCTTAGAGTGTTCTTTGCCATGAGGTGCCATGTTGAAGTTCCTGTGACCAGTATGAGAGAGTGAGAGTGATAACACCAAACTTAACACACCTGCTCCCCATTCACACCTGAGACCTTGTAACACTAACGAGTCACATGACACCAGGGAGGGAAAATGGCTAATCTGACCCAATTTGGACATTTTCACTTAGGGGTGTACTCACTTTTGTTGCCAGTGGTTTAGACATTAATGGCTGTGTGTTGAGTTATTTTGAGGGGACAGTAAATTTACACTGTTATACAAGCTGTACACTCACTACTTTACATTGTAGCAAAGTGTCATTTCTTCAGTGTTGTCACATGAAAAGATAGAATACAATATTTACAAAAATGTGAGGGGTGTACTTACTTTTATGAGATACTGTGTGTGTGTGTGTGTATATATATATATCATCCCAGGAGAATATTTATTTTCCAGCATGAAGGACAATTTTGTTCCGCTTGATATTATTTATATTTTTGCAAAGCACAAAGCTCTGCACGTAATGTTTGACGTAAGATGAAGGACAGCATGATTTGTGGTGTACAGTAAAATATTTCATCATGAAAGAAAATGTATTTTCCAGCACAAAGGACAGTTTTTTTGTGGTTGATACGATCTATATGTTTGCAAAAGGAGTACAAAGGTGGATGGACATTTAGGGAACACAGTAATTTGCAGAGTACTATAATTTTGGCACAAGAGGGCAAGCATGGCCCGGTCAATGATGTCACACGAGGGCGGTGCCACAAGGTGACATCGCTGGGTGGCCCTGCCCTTTACCTACCTAATAACTGTCAGGGAGTGGAGCAGGCAAACATCTGGAGCCTTTTTTTCCCCCCAGCAGGGGCGACAGCGTCATGATTGCCAATGGATCTCCATCAGGGACATTTTTTAAACATTTTTAATAAAAGACTTGTCAAAAACCCATGTAATGTTGTTACACTTTTTTGGTGAATGGGTAGGGGTACTATGTACCCCATACTCATTCACATGGGGGGGGGGGGGATCTGGGGACCCCCTTGTTAAAAGGGGCTTCCAGATTGAAAATAAACCCCGCACACAAAGCCCCCCATAAGCACCGGCCAGAGTTGTGGGGAAGAGGCTCTTTTCCCATAAACATGGGGACAAGCTGCTTTGGAGGGGGAAGCAGAGCCCCCCATGCCCAAAGCACCCCCAAAGTGGATATGTGGCCTGGTATGGTTCAGGAGGGGAGGGGTGCTCGCTTCTCCAATCCCTTTCCCGACTGTCCTTCCTATGAATTTTGGGGGGTGCCACGCTTTCTTTTTTAAAAAAATTGGGGTGCGGTTCCTCTCCAAATCCGAACCAGACCCTAAGGGCGTGGTATGGATTGGGGGGGGGGGGCACATAATTTCTTGCTGGAAATTCTTGTTTCTACATTCAGCTGTCATCGGTTGTTAAGAACACGGCGGATGGCTTCCCCGCCTGCTCCTTAACAACCAGCTATACACAGTTTGTTATACCAGCCAACAGAGATTTTTAAGTGCCAAAGTTTGTCGCCATTCCACAAGTGGGAGCAATTTTGAAGCATGACATGTTGGGTATCAATTTACTCGGCGTAACATTATCTTTCACAATATGGGAAAATTTGGGCTAAATGTAATGTTTTTTTATTTTATATTTTAAAAAAGTGTATTTTTCCCCCCAAAAAATTGTTCTTGTAAGACCCCTGCACAAATACGGTGTGACATATAGTATTGCAACAACCGCTATTATATTATCTAGGATGTCTGTAATATATATAAATATACACTGTATATAATGTTTGGGTGTTCTAAGTTATCTTCTAGGAAAAAAAAAAAAATGATTTTTAACTTGTAAAACACAAATTTTAACCACTTGCCGACCGCCGACCGCAGTCTGTGGCTCGTTATGGCAAACCGCTGTCATACGACGGCGGCTGCGATAACTAGTGCTGTGAGCGCGCGCCACCGGAGGCGCGCTCACTGTGTCCGGAAAGCGCCAGGGAACAGGAAGGGCGGACTCAATCGCCACCGGCTACCCGCGATGGCTCCCCCACATTGAGAGAACGGAGGTCCGTGTAAGTAAACCCGGATCTCCGTTCTCATAGAGGGGGAAGGGCAATGATCACAAGCTTCCTGTATATGGAAGCCGTGATCATCTCCTTTCCCCAGCTAGCGCAGCCCCCACACAGTTAGAACACGTCTAGGGAACACAGTTAACCCTTAGAGCGCCCCTCTCCAGGTTAACCCCTTCACTGCCAATGGCATTTATACAGTAATCGGTGCATTTTTATAGCACTGATCGCTGTATAAATGCCAATGGTCCCAAAAAAGTGTCAAAATGGTCCGACATGTCTGCTGCAATATCGCAGTACCGCTAAAAATCACAGATCGCCGCCATTACTAGTAAAAAAAATAAATAAAATAAAAACCCCAGAAATGAATTCTCATAGTCCATAAATGTGGCAACTTTTGCGCAAACCAATCAATAAACGCCAATTGCGTTTTTTTTTTTTTAACCAAAAATATGAGGAAGAATATAAATCGGCCAAAACCGATGGAAAAAAATGTTTTTTTTTATATTTTTTTTGGATTTGTATTTAGCAAAATGTAAGACATTTGGGTTTTTTTTGCAAAATTGTCGCTCTTCTTTTGTTTATAGCGGCGATCAGAAATGACGCAGAGGGGATCAAATACCCCCAAAAGAAAGCTCTATTTGTGGGAAAAAAAGGACGCATTTTGTTTGGGTACAACGTCGCACGACCGCGCAATTGTCAGTTAAAGCGACGCAGTGCCGAATCGCAAAAAGTGCTCTGGTGTGAAATCCTTCCGGGGCTGAAGTGGTTAAAAAAGCGGCTCGGTCTATAAGTGGTTAGTGAAGATTTTAAAAAAATGTTATATACATAAAAATATGTAAAAGCTGACCTCATTAAGTTCAACATAAAGGGTGGAAAGCTCAATGAGGCTTCATTCACAATAGTGCGTTTTTTGATGCATTTTGCAAAAAAGCAGGGAATTTTTTTTAACCAGGGTTCCTATGGATCAACGTTCACATCAATGCTTTTTTGTGCCTCTGCATATTTGAAAAGGGTTGGGGGCTTTTTTTTCATGCAAAAATCAGCATTTTGCATGTAATAGACTTCAATGGGCAAGCATGAAAAACACAAGTGCTGCTTTTTTTACCGTGTTTTTGCCACGCTTTGCTGTTCAAATCTGCCTAGCAACAAGATTTTCCAAAAATATATATATAAATAATATTATAAAAAAAAATAAAATAAAAAAAAAAACGCAAAATGCGGCAAAAACGCAGTAAAAAAAAATGCGGAAAGCACAGCAAAAAACAGTGAAGAAACGCTGAAAAGCAACATGCATTGATGTGAATCGAGTCTAAAGCCTCGTACACACAGGACGACGATCGTACGACCGATTGTCTCAAATCGTATGTTGGCTGTTGTATCTAGCATACTGACTGCACTACACGATCGTACGACCAAAGAAAGAACGTTCAGGTGCATGTAATTTGCATCCGGCCGTTCCTGACTTCTGAGCATGCGTGTTTTGCACAATACAACTTGTTGGACCAACTTCTCTGTACACACGATACAACGGTCGTACGACCAAGTTTTCTACTTTGCTCATACAACTCCTGTTGTACGACCGTCGTATGTCGGCTATTCTAATCGCACGTACAAACGATCGATTTTGCATACATTTCGTTCGTACGACCTGTTGTATACGATCGTCGTCCCATGTGTACGAGGCTTAATGCCCCGCCCCTGTTTATTCAGATAAGCTTGCAGCTGATCTTTCCAGTTCTGTTCATTCATAGAGCAAACAAACCTTTGTCTGTCCTGGGCTTCCGCATTCTTCCAGCAGTGAATTGGTTAAAAGCACAGCATGTCAGTTCTCAGTGCTAATAAAGTTCCAAAAAAAAAAAAAATATCTGATCTTGGAGCAGACATGGCTGCACAGCAGGAACAGGTAAGCAGTGTGCGGCAGTTTGCAGGGCGTCACCCCGTGTGCATAAAGTGTCACCAAGGACTTTGTTCAGCACGGAGCTCTTATTCTTAAAGAGGACCGGTCATGGCTGTAATATGGGAGCTCCCATTGCTGTCTGCAAGGCTCTGCTGCTGTCAGTCTGAGCTTTGTCTCCTAACGAGGCACTGACCTGTAACAAGCCTGTGGCTATTGATTCTGATCAATGGCCACATCTGCAAAATGCACCGTAGAAACAATTTAAAGCAAAATGCATAGGTGTGAACCGAGCAGTGTTGCCAACCTCCCGCAGCGTTTTTTACTGGCAAATCATGGAAAATCTTACTGGCGGAGCACATTTTTTACTGGCAACCTGAAAAACAACTGAACTCCTATTAAAAACTAAGACAATTGATATTTAAACACAACATGGAAACACTGACAATACCGATATCAAGTAGTTTGCCCAGTTTACACTTAAAAAGTCAGCACAGCATGACAAATTATCAGACCCTGATATTTATAGAGAGTTGTAAAAATCACTGATTTTTACAAACTGTCAGTAAATTTACTGGCGGTTGGCAACACTGGAACCGAGCCTAATATTATATTATTATTATTATACAGGATTTATATAGCGCCGACAGTTTGCGCAGCGCTTTACAACATGGGGGCAGACAGTACAATTACAATACAATTCAATAAAGGAGGAATCAGAGGGCCCTGCTTGTATATTCATTTACAGATATCTGTGAATAAATGCCTTGGGGGTGTGGGCAGTGCCAGTTTTGAATATGGGGGGGGGGGGACGACTCCCCACCTGCTGCCAGGGATGGGAGGTGCTGGGCATGCTACAACATAACTATGGGTGTAACATGTTCCAAACCTGAACTTAGCCTTTAAACCTGTACCCCAGCAGCTTGGGGAAAAAACAGGGTAGTGGCTTTATGTATAATGATATAATGCAGATAGTATAAGTACCTGGATCTGTTGTGGTATTGGTCACCTGTAACCCTCTGCACCCACACTGGGAGAGGGCGGGGCATTACTCCAGAGCCAATCAATTTCTGCTGCATGCTGGACAGAAATGGCAGAAAACCTGCTTGCTGGATGTATTTCTACTCCTGCACTGTCCAATCAGCAGGCTGGGGGTGTGTTTGGACCAAGCTCTGCTCCTGTTGTAGGCAGAGGATCAGGTGGTGGTGTGTGGATCCAGGGCTGCTGTTAGAAATCATGGGGCCCCCATACAGCCAACCGACAGGGCCCCCCTTCCTGGCCGAAAGTGACTAAGGACATAGCTTTATCCGTCCTTTTCTTTGCAGCCTCAGCAGCACATATGAACGAATAGGAAACATTCTGAGGCTTCCTGCTCATTCACAAACCGAATCATATTAAACACCGTTTACTATGCTTCCGTGATGAATAGACACGGGAGTGATTGGTACCAATCACTCACGGTGTTCACTCAGGAAAGGAAGGGGCCAGTAAATTACATATTCACCGCCCCCTTTCTATCCTGAAACATCTCTCTTTGTGCCCACAGCAGCTGCCGACTGAAGGGGAGGGAAGCCAGAAGCTTTGCGGATGAAAGGGGCAAACCGGTGGCCGGACAGCAGATGAAAGGGGTGCATGTGCTAGGACCAATCCCCCTGCAGTCCAGCCAGAGGGAGAAAGAGAAGCTGGCAGCACTGCAGGGGGAGGAAGAAGAGGGTTGGTGGCTGTAATAAGACAATGCAGCCGGCCCTCCTGCTCAGGAGGTGCCTGGGCCCCCATTTTGAACTAATGGTGCCCGGGCCCAGTACAGGAGGGCTGGCTGTACTGCCTTATCAGCGGCCCTGTGTGGATCATAAGACTGGCTGAACAGCAATACACATCCTCTGGCAGTAAAGAGGCTCCCATAGGTGCATTTCAATTTTATATTTAGCTGTTTTCCTGGAGTTTTGATTAAGGTGCAGCTATTGAGAACCACCAATCAGAGCTCATATCGGTGTGGCTTCAGCAAGGAGAATTTGTATTTGTTGCTTTGGGTTATGGCACTTAAGAATACGTTTTTTTTTTATTAATGAAAACGTATGTCCAGCCACTATTTTCAATGGAGTGTAGAAGGATTAGGTATTGCTCTAGAATAGTAAATACCCAAAGGGGGCTCTAATTCTCTCCACTCTTCAAAACAAAGTTTGGTTGGACATACACTTAGGGGTAAAACCTCGTACACACGTGCCGATTGTTGGACGTCCAAATTGGCTGTCGGCGGTTGTGTCTTGCGTACTGCCGGTAGTCAAGTAATCGTCCAACTAAGCCAAACATAGTGACGTATTCCGAGCGTATAATGAGGAAGTTCAGGTGAATGATTTGTGAATTAGGAACCTAAGTTTACACGACCGAACACTTCCTGGATTCTGAGCATGCGTGTTTGCGCTCCCAACTTTTGTTGGTCCAACTTCTGTGCACACGAGCCAACAATTGGACAACGCCTTGTTGGCCAGCACAAGTTTTCTAGTCTTCAGACAACTTCTGTTGGACGATAATTGGAAATTGGCTGTTGGATCGTGCGTACTAATGGTCGGATTATCAGCCAACAGGCTGCTGGACCACCGTTGTTGGTCGATTATTGTACCGTGTGTACGGGCCTTAAGAAGAGGGGGAAAGTGTCCATATTTACACACATCGTGTTTAAAGTGCAGGTGGAAAGTGCCATCATGAATGTAACGAGATGTGAGATGTTCCTGTTGGCTAGATTTGTAACTTTTATTAAAAAACAATTGCTGGGTGTGATTGGGATGGAGAGGATACAACAGGTGCCATTGTTTCCAACTGCTGTTGTGTTTTTTTTTTGGTCCTCTCTGGGGTCCCTCTTTCCTCTCTAGCCTTCTGTGGGGTTCCTTCAAGTTCTCTGAAGGGTCCCTCTCCATGCTCTGGCCTTTTGTGGTCCCTCTTGTTTTTTAGGTCTTCAACTGTGGCAGCTGGTGAACCAGCTGGGGGGGGGGGTGAAAGGCAAACAAACCACCTCACCCAAACCCCCCCCCCCCCGCGTGCCAGTGGTACTCACACAGTTGGGTTCTCAATCAGCGCCGATGCAAAGCACTGAGAGATCGCTCTGGACGGCCATCTCCCGAGTCCCAGACTCTGTACATCCTCCCCTCAGCCCAGCCAATACAATCGCCTCGCCTCTCGGCCAATCGCGCACCTCCCTCTTCCTGATTGGCCAGGAGGAGAAGCAGGAAGACGATCGTGAATATTCTCTATTGTCACCCGAGCCCACCCTTTTGAAGCCAATTAGAGCCTCAGGCTCTAATCATGTGCTTCTGAAAAAAAAAAAAAATCCATGTGTCCGGTGCCCTGAATATAGATTAGGGGCCAGGCACATGGATTAGGGGGGTGGTGCTCCTGTGCTCCCACTGGTCCTCAATGGAGCCCTTTTCAGCTCTACAACCCTCCATTGGGATCTTTTTAGCTCTATTGCCTTTGTGGAGCCCTTCTCAGCCCTACATCCTACCATTTGGCCCTTCCTGGCCCTTCCTATGGCCCTTTGTAGGGTCAGATGGTTGAGCCATGGTTTACCACCCACCTGAACTGCCCAGGGCTGTATGGGTGTTACAGCAGCTGAACATTAACAATGAAAGTCTATGGGGCCATGCTGCAATTTCCACTTGGTCACAGGGTTAAACTAGCCAGTGACGAGGATGTTGCATCCTCACTGCCTGTCAAACACCCTCTGAAAAATTATACACAGCAGATCACTTTTTAGAGGAGCAGCAGGGGCTGCCACACATGTCAAAAGATCCTAAGTGTGCGTGATGTTAGGTGTTTCTGTTGGCTACATTGTGACATTTGTAATAAATAACAATTGCTGGGTGTGAGCGGGATAGAGAGAAGGCAGCAAGCGTCGGTGTTTCACAATCTGCCATAGTTTTCCCACCACTACTCAATGTTTTGGCCCTTTTTGGTCCTTCTTTTCTCTCCATCCTTGTGCATGGTCTCTGCAATTCTCTGAAGGGTATTGAGATCAAGAAAAATGAGACCTATACTGGAAAACGTGGCACCACATCCATGCAATTCTCTGAACGGTCTCTCTATACCCTCTGTCCCTTTTGGCTCTTAGTCAGTCACTGGGCTCCCTTTCTACTCTATAACCCAAACCATTGGGCTCTTCTTGGCTCTATGCCCTCTGTGGGGCCCCTCTTAGCTCTACTAGCCTCCTTCGGGCTCTGCTTGGCACTATGCCAACTGTGGGGCCCCTCTTAGTTCTTCAGCCAACCATGGGGCCCTATCTGGCTCTATGAACTTTTCTTTGGACCTCTTGGCTCTGTGGAGAAAGTGTCCCTATTTACAGACATTGTTGTGTCTATAAAGTGCAGGTGGAAAGTAACATCTTTAATGTAAACTGTAAGGCTTTGTTCACACGTGGTAGGGGTGGTAAAACTAGACATTAGAGTGGCATGTCTGCAGCCAATGGAGATGCAATATCTGTCACTTG
>BLSH010144288.1:333444-366144 GCA_018402905.1 Glandirana rugosa | reverse complement strand
GAAATTGCAAACAAGGATGAATTTACACAGACATTCCATCAAGAATCATCAAGAAAATGATTTCTGCACACCAGTGGGACATCATTTTTCACAACCGGACCACACTATTGAAAACCTCAATGTTTTAGTTCTTAAAGGGGACTTCAGAACCACGCAGGAAAGGAAAACGTTTGAACTAAGAATGATTCTTCTTTTTGATACAAAAAATAATGGCTTAAACTTGGATATAGGTTTTCTCACTCACTATTCCTAAATTTTACGACCCCCTCTGTGACTGTCTCCCCCCCTTCCCTCCCCAGTCTATAACTCTGTCTTATCTCACTATCTCTACAGCTAGTTTCATTATCATGGCCTTATACATTGATTTGTATTTGTTTATTTTTCCTTTCCCTTAGAGGTGTTTTTTTTTTTTTTTTTTTTTTTTTTCTTTTTTTTAACATTTGGCTAAAACGTTTTTTATTCAGTACTGCTTGGACCTTGAAGAAGGGGAGATGCCCCGAAAGCTTGTCCTGAAAAATTTTATGTTAGTGCAAATAAAAAAAGTATCACGGACAGTACTCAGTTTTCTCTGTTATATAGACAGATACCGAGAAGGAATTTGCATCGTAAACAAACAGCAGGGAATGCATTACTGCATGCGGGTAGTGCTCACACGCCTGCCCTTATACGCAGTATCCTGTATGCACAATATTTGCATCTTAAATGCAACTGTACATGACCTGAGGATTTTTAAATTCAAGCAGCAGGCCTATGATCAAGACTATTTAGAGGGTACAGCAAATCACTTTTATGGAATATCTTATGTACACTACAGGAGACAGCCAGGGACTACAGGCATGCTCCCTAACCCATGCAGCCAGGTTCCAGCCACTTGATCTTCAGTCAAATGTGGTGGGCTGGGGAAGGGGCAGGGTTCAGAGGTGTGCTGATTGGCTAAGGAGGCATTGGGAGGCGGAGTAACTCAGCAGCTCCACCCTGCAACCCAGATGAATAGCGCTATTGGTTGCTACACTGCTCATCTATAATTATTTTGTTTTCTTTATGACGGAGAGGTGTTTATGAACCCACCCAGCAGCACACCAAGCATTGGACAGTTGGCAACTATGCTAATTTTAGTGAGGGGGGGCAAGAAATAACCTAGGGGGGGCAAATGACCCCCTCTACCCCCACCCCACTGGTCAGGCTCTATCATATTTATGGGCTAATTCATCCACCCTGCCAAGACATTATGCCTGGGGATTGGTCAGACTTCCTTAAGCATGCAGATCAGGTCCTCCGTCCACTAACTTTCAGGAGCTTCTCCAAGCTTCCAGATCCAGGGGGAGGCACTAGAGATCTGCCTCTGTAGAGCCACCCTGCCTGACCTGCAGTAACCTGACCCATTTTCTGACTTGCAAAGCTTACCATGAGTCCCAAGTACATTTGCCTACACTGACACTAGTAGCACACTAGAGGATGCTAGACATATGATGTCTCCACCCAAAACAAGCCACATTTCCTTTTCCCAACTGTGGGCTTAACATCTACCTTATCCCCATAAGCAAGCCCATATTAGTGAAACATGCTAGGGAAGTGTGGGTTGTTTTTTGGGTGGAGACATGTAGGCAGTTTTGTTAACAGAATAAAAGACCAGGGCAAGCTAATACTAGAGTGTGACTCTTATTTTCTTGCATCTTCAAATATTGGTGATGGGCTACAGGAGCCAGCGCTGGGATTGTTCATGAATGATGGGATCTGAAGTGGTGCTGTGGATTTGCGTATGTACTTCCTATTGCAGGCTGACTGTGCTAAGCTGTTGCCTCTCACTATCGGTGTTGTCACCCTGCATAGCAATCTCCTTCTTTTGACCCTTAGGCTGCCTATCGGGTCTGCAGGAAGCATGCTCAGTAAATTTAAGCATCCCAACTGCCAATTGAAATTAGTCTGCATGGCAAGCTGGCAACAGTGTTGCTAATTGAGATGCAGATGCTTTTGTTAATCTGTAATAGAATGAGTTGTAGCTGACAGAGTCTCGAGGTAACAAACTATTTAAAAAAAAAAGTTTAGGTTAGGAATATTTTCTACAATGGGGCATGATGCCAATAATAGTGTAGACCAGAGGTCTCCAAACTGCGGCCCATTGCTTTGCCTCTTGGGCACTACTCCTCCAACTGACACCATTCCTCTCACTGACAGCACCAATGGGGCACTATTCCTCTCACTGATGCCAACAAGGGGCACTATTCCTCCCAATAAAACGAATGATCGGGCATTGCTTGTGTCGACTGACCACAGTCCGGCCTGAAGGACAGTAAAATGGCCCTTTGCTGAGAAAAGAAACCCCTGGTGTAGACTATGCCCACAATATAATAGTAGTCTTCCATTTAAATAACGTGTTTTTGATTTTCTCTAGAGTTGGCCAGTAAGCAGGTCCGAGTCAATGCCGTTTGGTGAGTAGATTTGCCAAAACCTGACTATATACCGTAGATATAATCCAATAACCTATTACTGAAACTATGTAATTAAAATGTATTGAATATATTGTTGCATGAATCTTCAGCAACTGTAAGACTCCATGCACACCGGGCTTAAAAAAAAAAAGTATGTTCTCTTGGGAGTAAAAAAAACACTCATAAAGAGCATGTTTTGTACAAAGTTTAGACAAGTTTAGGAGGTTTTATGTTTTTTTTTTTTTTTTTTTTCTGCTAGAACATTCCAATCAGACATCAGGGGTCTGGTGTGTGTTGTAACAGTTTTTCAGGTTCGATTTCAGCCTGAATTTTGGAGCCGCTTACAAGCTCTTGCTATGCAAATTGGATGCAGAGAAACCTGCATCCAATTCACATAGGTGTGAACCCAGCCTGAACGCTCAAAATATGCCTGTACATCTCCTAATGTGCATGGACGCATAGGATAACCGCCAGCTGCTTCTGCAGACAGAACACAGCTCCTGTAGAAGAAGCGTGTTTTAAGCCAGTGTGCATGGAGCCTAATGGGTAAAGTATCGCCATGCATTATTAGGCTCCATGCAGAGACTGGCTTTGTGTTCTTCCTGTAGAAGCAGCTCTGGCAGAAAAAAATGATAAATTCTCCTAAACTCATCTAAACTTTGTACAAAAAATGCTCTATATGAGTGTTTTGCCCCCCCCCCCCCCCATAGTGAATAGGTGCGGGCATGATAGATTTTTGCTAGGAGAGGCAAGTTTAGTCAGGCCTGCTTGTTTTGATTTTGGCAGGGGAGTGGCCCAGGGAGAGTTGGAGTCTGCAGGAAGGAACACCCCTTGGTTATCCCTCCCCGTTTGTTCCAGAAGGTTCTGAAAGGGGGGAGGGAGGAGAAGGTGGGACTTTTCTGAGGTATGTTAAGGAGCCCTGACCAATCCCCAACCTGGATTGGCAGGGGACAGGTCTGCTTTAAATACTGTGGTCTGCCCAGCTGGGGGAGGAGAGTGTTGGGTGGAAGAGTGAGATGTAGACGAGGTTTTGGAGGCCAGGGAGCCCCCAGTCTGGGGGGGGGGTGACCGTGGCCCTGGAGACTCGGGAGCAGCCAGGATCGAGAGAGCAGATCCTGGAGCAGCATAAGGGAGCAGGAGAGCAGCAGAGAGGCTACAGGAAAGACTATTTATTTAAAGTGTCCACCCGTATCGGTAAGTGGCATACCTGGGAGCTAGAGAAGAGGACTGGAGCAGGCTGGGAGGAGACAGTGGACAGGCTGTGGAGGTCAGAGGAGCCAGCCAGGAGAGCGGTGTCACCAGGCAGTGGAGCGGGCTGGAGCAGCCATGAGTGCTGAGGTGGCCTGGAAGAGGATGGCTGGGAGCAGTAGTCCATCCAACCCTGCTCTCACACTTGCACCTAGCTACTCTTTGAGGGCCTGTGGCCCTTGCCTGTAATGTCAGGAATTCAGGTCTGGCTAGGGTGGAGGAAGAGGTAATGGAGGTCTGATAAATATCCTTTTGGGCCTCAACGTGAAGAAGCAAGTGTTGTGCAGGAGACAAGTGAAGGAGTGTAACATTCAGCAAGTGTCAGTGCTGGAGGAAGGAGTGTATATGGAGGTGTGTATAGATGGTCCTGTTTTCTTGATCTACTGGGCATCCCAGAGTCATCCCTATGCCATCCAAGTTTATTCCCCTAATAAACCACAAAAAAAAATACAAGTACCGGCCTGTTCTGTGACTTCGGATGAAAGGAAAAATGTGTGATTGAGGGCAGAGTGACAGATGGACCGCATCTACCAGCCACCCCTAGGGGAGCCATTGGCTACATGAGCATATATTATTCATTTTTTTTTTTTTTCTCCCAAGGGAACTGGAGTTTAAGGCCCGTGTGCATGGAGCCTTGCATTAAAACATTGAATGTAAAATACTTAAGAATCGGCAAGGTTTATGAAATCAACAAAAACAAATACTGAGATTAGTGGTTTATGTTGAGATCAGTTGGCTAAAACCTTGCCCAAGATTCTACAGTATAGATTTAAAAAGAAGGAAGGTGACCTTACAGGGTGATCCTAAAGGCTTCTGAGTCCTTCTTCTCTTGCATGCTCCATCTGACAATGTCTCTGCTTCTCTTCCAGTCCAGGGGTGATCATAACTGAATTTCAGAAGCGGGCCGGAATGAGTGAAGAGCAGTACCAGGAGGTACGTAGTTGGAGAAGCTTGCCCTGTGTATGATTGAGATACAAACATCCCATTTTTCTAACTGGATTATTGGGGAGCACACTGTCACTGCTTGTACTATGCCTCCATGACTGGATATCTTTGGGTTCAGATGGTTACAAGGTCCAGGGTACGACAGAGCACTGAGCAATATAGACCCATAATGACAGAAATGTGGGTCACAAATAACATTTTTTTTTTATAGTACATTTAAAGTGGTTGTCACTTTAACCTACAGGTAAGCATATCTCCTAAACCTGCACAGTTCAGGAGATATGCAGTGTTGAAGCTATGCTGACGTAATTCGGCACATGCGCAGTTAAGGAATGGCCTGCGTGCCGTTCCTCCACTGCGGCCGTTCCTCGACTGGCGGCTCCCGTGCGCATGCTCGGGAGTGACGTCACGCGACTCCGGCCAGTCACAGTGCCGGAGTCGCGGCCCCGAAAAGGAAGAGGGGCAGAAGATGGATGCCGCCAGCAGAGGGGACATCGCTGGACGTTGCAGGTAAGTGGCACATAATGGGCTACTATGCGATGCATAGTAGCCCATTATGTTTCTACTTTACAGGGGGACATAGAGGAAGTAAACCCAATCTGGGTTTACTTCCTTTTTAAAATGCCTCAACAAACAAAGGGCTTGGCAAAATTTAATTGGGACATTCTAGATGTACAAGTATCATGTGAGGCCAAATAGCTCTGTACCCTCCTTAATCATTTAACCTTCAACTCCAGGCAAACCGCAAAATATACAGCTTTGTCACATACCCATCCATATTTGGCAGGGGAGACCTGATTTTTCTCGGCATGAGTTACAGGTCTTGTCCCTTCCCCAGTCTGTGACTGCACACAGGACCGTCTTTAACACAGGGCAGCTGCCCAGGGCCCAGTCATTGTTTGGGGGGGGGGGGGTTGCATAGGCGTTAGAGGGCCTGGGGCCAAGAAAATGTTTGCCCAGGGTCCAGTCAATCTTAGACTACCCTGACTGTACAGTAAAAGAGCAAAAACAAGGGCCAGGGATAAATCCAAGGCAAATACCAAGCTCTACTTACCGGCCAGCTGCGACTAACCAAATTAACCTGTTTAACAGTATGCGTTTAAAAACAGGGGTTTAGTTGCACAAATTTGCAAATGCATGCGTAAGCTACAGGCCCCGCCAAGGCACCCTGTGATCTGTAGTCCTATCTCTGACCCGTAAGAGACTCCACAGTGAAAGCACATGCATTTAATAAGATAGGTGTAGGCAGCTGGTCTGGAGGGGGCCCCACCCCTCCTTCAAGGTGCAGGGGTACATTGAACACCCAGTATATACCACAGTGACAGCAAAGATGTCAATGCGTTGCCTGACCAAAAACAGTACAGTAAAAGAAGCAGCAGATGATGAGCTCCTCTCTCAGCATGTCCTTTGTTGGCATGTGAGCATTGTGGCACGCCTGGCTGGCACTTTGTGCCTCTCCAAGTCTGAGCTCTGCAATACAGGGACTGCAAGAGGCTGATATCGGTTCAGTTGTAGGGAGATACTCTGCTTGTCATAGGCATGCACACTGGGTGTGTGTTGGGCATGCCTGGGCACACCCAATCACCCCATGTGGTGGAGATTCCCTCTGTTTTGACCCTTGATATTTCCCCTAAAGCCCCCTAACGGGACTCCTAAATTGTAAAAAAAATAAAATAAAATTGTAGAAAATAAATAATAAAAACTAGTGACACCGTCCACTGCTCTACTGACTTTGTCAGTATATATACATGCATATGTGTTTTGAACATTGGGGTGCACACCTATGCTGCTCGTATTTATAAAAATACATTTAGTGATGTATTAATGAGTGCAGAGCAGGAAAATCACTTCCATTCAGAGTTAAAGCCTAACTCCACATGTCCCTTTAAACAGTTTGTCTGGCCCAAACAAACTATATACCATACTAACAGGGGTGGTTGCAGTCCCTGCTACATAAAGTATCCAGAGCTGTGTTCCGATAGTAGGAGGCGTGCAACGGAAACTTTCTGTCCCGCTCCCAATACAAAATAGTCTGCTTGAATGCTCCTCCTCCATTCACAGGCGATTGGCTTAGGCGGAGATTTTGACATTTGTTCACCTCTCCATCTCAGCCAATCAGAGGAAGCTTTGTATTCATTCATAGAACATCCAGTTGCAGTCTCTTGGTGTACAAGACAGCCCCCCCCCAAAAAATGTCATTAAACACAGGGCGTGTCTAGCACTTCCAGTCCTTATGCAGGGACCCCCCCCCCCACCAGTACACGGCAATTGAGCTCTGATTAATCATGGGTGCACAGAAAAGGTCCTGACAGCTGAAACTGTCAAAAAAAAAAAGTCTGGCAATGTTTATCAACCACATTGCTCAGCTGCTAATACAGAAAGATGCAAAGAAACATTGTTTCATTTTGTATCTTTCCATTTATTAATTTACAGATCAAAGAGATGAACTTCACTTTGCTGGTGAACTCAGTTACAGCAACCTGACAAGCAAAAGTGTGTGTGTGTGTGTGTGTGTGTGTGTGTTTTGTTAATGTGCCTCTGTTGAACCCCTTATTAACCCTTAGTTTATCCTAATTGCCTCCTTATTCTCCTCCATTCAGTTATAATTTTCCTGGTAATTTTTTTTTTTTTTTTTTGCTTTGTGCATTTAATATTTTTACACCTTTCACATATTTACACGAATCACGGTGAAAAAACTTACTTTACTTCATTTTGTAAATAACTTTGCAATGATTTCTTACCAAAAATCATAAATTTAGTGCTTTAAACAGGACAAATTACAGAATAAAATGCACCTTTTTTTGTGCAGTAACACTATAAAGTAATACTGCCAAAAAATGTGCATTTGTTTAGTTTTGTTACATTTTTAATTGTCACAGGACTGCAAAAAAAATTGTTTCATGATCAATATTCACAAAAAGCCTTGTTTGTCATTAAGATAACGTAATACGTGTGCAATATATATTGTCATAAGTAATGACAAAATTATCGCCCAATAAACAAACTCAGCAGAAATGTGAAAATTGCTCTGGTCCATAAGAGGTGAACAGGTGTGAGAGCCGAAGTGGTTATCAATCCTCCTGTAAATGGCTGAGCAGCACTCTATTTGGTGCTGAAGTGGGACAGGAAGTCTCGAATACAGCACTATATATTGTATATAGCTGAGGCAGTTATCAGAGCACCCAGCAAGCGCACCTGTTGGTCAAGTAAATAGTATGTTTGGGGTATTGCAGCCACAGCCAGTACATGGGTATTGCAGCCACAGCCAGTACATGGGTATTGCAGCCACAGCCAGTACACGGGTATTGCAGCCACAGCCCAGTACACGGGTATTACACAGCCCAGCCAGTACACAGCACAGCAGTTAATACTCCCCTCGGTCGGCAGGATTCACAGGTGTGCGTCCAGTACCAGCACGTCTGCCAGTCCCGCCCCGACCAATCAGTCACTGTTTGGAGGACAGTGACTGAGGCCAGAGCCAATCGGTGTATAGATGTGCACATCTATACACTTTAATGGCTGACCAACAGGCTTTGGGAATTGCTGTCAGCAAATCTCCCAAAAAAGCCAGGACAGCCATGTGCCAGCGGCCCATATACATTTTTTTTTTTTGAGAAATCAGCGGGGGGAGGGCGGTGCACTAGCACCCTCTATGGAGGAGCCGCTGCTGGTCCTGAGTGTATTCCTCTGTGTAGATGTGTTCCAAAAAAACAGTTCCTGTTTTTCCCATTCACTATCTGGAGCGTTCAGTGTAGGGTAAGGGGAAAAGGGACCTTGGATCAGCTGGTTCTGGACAACAGAAGCATTTTATGGCGGACATACTCCTGTTGCGAACGGAGGTCCGTGACATCCAGCATGACCATTTGAAAGATGCGGGTTCCTATGCCTAGTACACATGATGAGCAAATCCGACGAAAAACACCAATTTTGGCGCCATCGCACAGTAATCTGATAGTTATAATCAGCTCTCAAAAGCTGTGTACTGACAGTTAATGCGAAAATATCTGAAGAGACAAGCCAAAAAATTTTTTATTGTACGATAATTGAACATACAATTTTTGTGTAATCTGTATGATATTTGTGCAGGAAAAAAAAAATCATGACCACCTATGCTTGGAAATGAGAGAATACATTATTATACTATAAAATACATTACATCATTTCAAAGTTTTATTCCATCGTAGGAGAATTTTCATAACTTTAGTAACCTATTGGTTTTCAGTATGAGACTAGCATGCAAAAAAGACGATCATTAGTCCAATGTTGTTGTTGTTGTTGTGTGTATGAGGCTTTAGACCGGCTTCTGTTGAACAGACCATAGTACACATATACTGAAAGACGCCCGACTATTGGTATGTATGTCCTGGGCTTTAACATTGTCTCGGCTCCTCCTCTCCTTGTGTCTTGGCATTGATCTCTCAGCTCCTCCCCTCGTCTTGGCATTGATCTCTCAGGTCTTGGCATTGATCTCTCAGGTCCTCCTTGGGTCTTGGTATTGATCTCTCAGCTCCTCCTCGGGTCTTGACATTGATCTCTCAGCTCCTCCTCGGGTCTTGGCATTAATCTCTCAGCTCCTCCTCGGGTCTTGGCATTGATCTCTCAGCTCCTCCTCTGTTCTTGACATTGATCTCTCAGCTCCTCCTCTGTTCTTGACATTGATCTCTCAGCTCCTCCTCGGGTCTTGGCATTGATCTCTCAGCTCCTCCTCGGGTCTTGGCATTAATCTCTCAGCTCCTCCTCTGTTCTTGGCATTGATCTCTCAGCTCCTCCTCTGTTCTTGACATTGATCTCTCAGCTCCTCCTCTGTTCTTGGCATTGATCTCTCAGCTCCTCCTCTGGTCTTGACATTGATCTCTCAGCTCCTCCTCGGGTCTTGGCATTGATCTCTCAGCTCCTCCTTGGGTCTTGGCATTGATCTCTCAGCTCTTGGCATTGATCTCTCAGCTCCTCCTCTGGTCTTGACATTGATCTCTCAGCTCCTCCTCTGGCCTTGACATTGATCTCTCAGCTCCTCCTCTGGCCTTGACATTGATCTCTCAGCTCCTCCTCTGGCCTTGGCATTGATCTCTCAGCTCCTCCTCTGGCCTTGGCATTGATCTCTCAGCTCCTCCTCTGGTCTTGGCATTGATCTCTCAGCTCCTCCTCTGGTCTTGGCATTGATCTCTCAGCTCCTCCTCTGGTCTTGACATTGATCTCTCAGCTCCTCCTCTGGTCTTGACATTGATCTCTCAGCTCCTCCTCAGGTCTTGGCATTGATCTTTCTGCTCCATTTCTCTTTTAGTTTCTGGTGCACACAAAGGAAATGCACGCCCTGGGACGCCCTGGCACAGTGGAAGAAGTGGCCCGGACAATTGCTTTCCTGGCATCGGATGCAGCGTCTTTTATCACTGGAGTGACCATGCCCGTGGATGGTGGCCGTCATGCTATGTGTCCCAGATAAATCCAGATACCAGAAAAAAATCCTGATATCCTAAAGCCATTGAAGTTTTTACATGTGCAATCAATAAATCTTTAATACCTCTTTATAACAGTCCATGTCTGGTGCACGTCAGCCTGTGATCTGCACATTCTCTCTAATGTTTACATGAATTTCCTCCTATTCATGGCTAGTGATGGGGAATCAGTTCAAAGTTAGTGCATGGATTTCTATTTGTTACAGATGTGTAAAATATGGGTCCAACAGCAGCTCTTTGCTTCCAGAACTCTGTGATCTCTCTTCGGACGGGCATAGATTTAGGAGGATTAAAAGGTTTGATGGTTGCCATGGTTAATATAACTGGAGACCCGATATAGGAGAACCAAACCGGATTTACAATATGCCGGGGGGCTCCTCATTGAGTAATCTGACAATGCCTAGTGGTAAATTACTACTATTGCAATGAAAAAGATCTGTGGAATATATTCATTCTAGAAACGGAAGTGCTGGTTTTCTTGGCTGATGCCAAGAAGGTCTTTGACAGTATTTGATGGAATTGTATTAAAGGTTTCAAGGGTAGCTACCGGCTAGGTTTGGGGAACCTGTATCAGACATACTGTAATTTAAAGGTTGATAATAAATGGTTAATTGTTTTAAGATGGTGGTGATTCTGCTGGGGGGGGGGGGGGGGAATAAGACAGGGATGTCCACTTTTTTACCTTTCATTTTTAATCTTGCAGTGGAACCCTGTGCTTAGCAAACTAAGTCCTGGTATACTGGAATGAGCTAGATGGCTTTCTTGGCAAAACCCTGAATAAAGGGATATAGGCAGGGGCGTAACGATAGGAGTTGCAATTGCAACCGGGCCCCATGTGACTCCCTTGTACACCTGAATAGGAGGGATGGCGGGGCGGCATTTAGAGGAACCAATGTCCTCCATTTTCCTCCTAATGCATGAGATTGGTTCCTCTATATCAGTGGTTCTCAACTCCGGTCCTCGGGACCCACTAACAGGCCAGGTTTGCAGGATAACTGAAATACTTCACAGGTGATATCATTTGCTGCTCAGTGATTGCAGTATTTTAGTCTGCATCTCCCCAAGGTAATACTTAAAATCTGGCCTTTTAGTGGGTCCTGAGGACCGGAGTTGAGAACCACTGCTCTATATGCTGCCCCCGCCGCCCCTCCTATCCAGTTTACTTGTCTTTTGCTGTTCCCAGGGCCCCTGTGTGATTCCCTGGTCCCCACCACAGAGCTGATGTCTTCCCCCCCCCCCCCCTCTCTCCTGCCAGCTCCTGTAGAAGATGGGTCATGATGGAGACGGGTTGGTAAATTTGTCGTTTGCCGGCTCCTTCCTTTTCTGAATGGACAGAGTCAGTGATTGGTACCAATTGGTTCATTCATAACTGAAGCATAGTAAACTGTTTTTACTATACTTCTGTTTCTGAATGAATGGGAGGCTCGGTACTCCACTATTCCTGTTCATTCATCCTGTGCAGCTGAGGTCTGTTTAGATCCCTGATATCTCATCAAAGCCCCCCAACAGAGCTTCTAAAATAAATTGTAAAAAAAAATTAAATTAAAAAAATCAGGATTGCAAAGGTTGCAATTGTGACCAGGCCCTGACATTTCACCAGCATGGGGAGCCCGAAGATGGCAGAAAGGGGTCCCTGTGCAGGACTTGTGAAAGGGCCCTGCTGTGGTACCGTAATAGAGACCTGCGATGGAAGTAAAGGACCGTGGGATCAGTGGGAAGATGGAAGGGCCCTGGCCAGGGGGCCCTTCATAATTTCTTGCACTGGGGCCCTGAAGGTTCTAGTTATGCCTCTGGATATAGGAGATGGTATTGACACACACACTCACACAGTAATTGGATTAAAATCTCTGTTCTTAAGTTCTCCCCTCCTAAAGATATTTGGTCAAGCTGTTGAAGACATGGGAGGGGTTACCATTATCTCTAAGTGAGGAAGTCTGATAAAACCTAAACTTTTACAGAGATTGATGTACTTGATGCTATCCCTACCTTTTTATGGTTTGTGCAGATGACATACCTAGCAGAAATAAAGGCAATAGACATTTCTTCCTGAAGAGGAAAAAAATAATTGAAATAATGGATTAAAATTAAATTCCATGCAGATTAGGCTGGGACTCCAACATATCTTATGGTACAACACCACCATGCTGGTAAGAATTGCTTCAGCTTGTCTTTAAAAAAAAAAAAAAATCTCTGGATTTGGATCAACAAAGCTAAGGGTACTTCTATATCATATCTTGCTACATACAATAAGATTTTTTTTGGCAACCTGTGTTTCAATGGGGAAAATTAACTTCTCTTCTTGTCCAAAGAGTAAAACTGGAAGTGAAAGGAAATCCCTTCAATGTGAGGGAATCCCCATTGGAATATTCTTCTTTCCTTTTAGTACATATTCCCCAAGGCAGTGCCAAGCCTTCCACCATGCCATTTGTTTGACAATCCCCTGTCTATTTGCATCAGAGGATAGGTGAAGAGAGTGCCTGGAGTCTGATAAAATATAGATGAATCATTTTTATTGAAGTGGATTAAGGCCCCATTCACACAGGGGCGACTTGCGCTCCGACTTGGGTCGCCTCAAGTTGCCCCAAGTCGCTTGACATCTAAAATCCCATTGAAATGAATGGGGGCCGTCTTAATGTATACTACTAAGTCGTTCCGACTTCAGAAAAAAGTTCCTGCACGACTCAAGGTGACTTCTATCCGACTTGTGCCCATAGAAATCAATGGAAGTCGCCTCCAAGTCAGATCCCCCATCTTAATGCAAGCGACTTTACAGTGAAAAGAATAGAATTTATTTCTCTGATTGGCCACAGGCAAAGTCACCTGCCATAAGTCGTGTTGTAAGTCGCACTGAAAGTTGCGCTGCAATTGCCTAGCAAAGTCGCGCCCGTTCGGATCGCCCCTGTGTGAATGCAGCCAGAATGTGGTAAATTCAACGTGTTTCGGGGGACTCACCCTTCTTCAGGGTTACTGGTGTATGCTTGCAGTATGCAGGATTTTTCCAGGATTGTGTGTCTTATGACACAGCTGGAGCACAGCTCTGAATTGCCTGGCGGTAGCCAAAACTAATTTTTAACATTCATATAATTGGGGTTCCTGAACTTCTGTAATGGTTGCCAAAATCTGTTCAACCTGAACGCAGGTACATTCAGCTCATCCCTAATCAGTACTGTGCTGTGCATGGAGCAAAGCTGTGGGCGGGACCCAGCAGCTTCATCCCTTACCGGCAGCATTCACATAATTACAAGAGGGGCGGGGACGAGAAAAGTTTTAATTTCAAACATTAACACTATAGAAAGTCTTTTAAATAAACAATGTCACCAGATGAAAATCCAAGCACAATCTTGTCATCCAGAGAAGTAGATCCAATATCAATCCTGATGACCCAACGCTATTCCCACCCTGGTGTCCTAACAACCAGTGACTTATTCTTGCCTGGCAGTGAGAATACTCTAAAAAACATGGGCCTTTTAGGTCTGGTATTGATTTTAAGAGGGACCCAAAAAAAAAAAAAAAATGGTGTGCCCCCCCCAAATTTCGTACCTGACCCTTCGAGTCTGGTAGGGATTTAAGTGGAGTGGAAACCCATGCAAAAAAAAAGCATGGAGCTCATCTAAAATCCACGCCAGACCCTTTTCAGAGGATGCAGCTTGGGTGGCTGGGAAAGGGGGGGACAAGCATGCCCCCCCCCCCTTCCCCGAACCACATCAGGCCACGTGCCCTAGTTATTTGAACCAATGTGCATCATGTGCTACCAGTGAGCATGTTTTTGTATGCACAATGACCTTTGGCCATTTTGTTGAGGATGTAAGCATATTTAGGGGCAGCTTTTTTTTTTTTTTTGGATCAAATGGAATACCCAGGATTGTTATCTCACAGACAAGGTGCCAAACATAGGCAGCTCATCAGGGATGAAAAAAAAAACAAACTAAAACCTTGACAAATTCATATGGCCAACATATATAGAAGAGGGGGTGCAAGGATTAAAGCTAAACATGTAGTATAATAACACTATAGTACTGGAAGTGGTGTATTTGGACTAGATCAAAGTAATACAAAATAAAATACATACCATTACAATAAAGTATAAAAATAATGATAAACCATAATTATAATAAAAATTAAAAAGAGACCGCTATAAAAATATACCTTTTATAAGAATAATAAGTATATATGAATAATTTAATGGTTTATTAAAATGGTCAAAATGTGTACAGTAATTGGATAACACCAAATAAATACATGTAAGTTCCTATTATATCCACAAATATACCTAATTAAATAGGGGAGGAAGAGAGGTGAGGTGGGAGAGGAAAACCCATGAAGGAGTGGCATATTATTAATAATCGCTGATAAAACAATTTAAAATTAAGGGGGGCTTATCTAAATCTGGAAGCCCCATTTCAAAAATAAGGTGGCCCCCAAATACGTACCCCAAAATCAATTACAAGGGACGCTTCCAAGGTTCATGGCAGCAAGTGTATAATGGTGGGAAACAATCCTTTAGCAAGAGATGATGAGTGGGAAGTTGGCCATGGGAGCAGGGGCCCCAGCAGGAAGACCTACAATGATCATCCACCATGGAATGCACCATACGTGCGTGACTTTGCTTGTTGCATGCAGCTAAGCCTAGGTGTGCAGGAGATACCTGAATGAAGTTTATCTTGTGCAGGGCTTCCTTCATAGAGACTTTCTTGATTAGATCTTCATAAAACCAAAATTATAAACGTTCTCATAACTTGCACTTATTTTTTTTTAAAGCTAAAGCAGGGGATGTTTTGAAGAACTTCTATATCATTACACAATGTCTTTCAGCCCTTCACTCTCTCTGCCTGTTCACATCCAAACAGCTTTGTGTCATAAAAACATATCTATGAAATGGTCACAAGTGAAATGTATAAGTTAATCCCCTTTGTAGAGGTTCACAGGGCATGGAAATAATTCACAAAACCAGGGAGGGTGGTAAAAAAATGATTTAGGGGGGAATGCGTGAATATAAATTCTTGTGGTCAGCAGAAAACACATTATGGGGGAGTAAGAATAGATGGGGAAAAGATATGTCCCTCTTCAAAGCACCATACTGTGGAGGAGACCATCATCCAGCTCTTCATCGTTAGACTGAGACAACGGGTAATTCTGGAGTCTGGCCTTCCATACTGGACTCAGGGCTGTGTTCTTCACTGTTTAAAAACATTGTTCAGATGTGAGATAGAGAAATACAACATACCATCGTTTGTAAACATTATTCAGATGGGAGATAGAGAGATGCAAAGTAACATTGTTTATAAACATTGATCAGACAGGAAATATAGAGATACAAAGTAATATTTTTTATAAACATTGATCAGACAGGAAATATAGAGATACAAAGTAATATTGTTTATAAACATTGATGAGACAGGAAATAGAGAGATACAAAGTGACATTGTTTATAAACATTGATCAGACTGGAAATATAGAGATACAAAGTAATATTGTTTATAAACATTGATCAGACAGGAAATAGAGAGATACAAAGTGACATTGTTTATAAACATTGATCAGAATGGAGTAAGAGAGATGCAAAGTAACATAGTTTATAAACATTGATCAGACAGGAAATATAGAGATACAAAGTAATATTGTTTATAAACATTGATCAGACGGGAGATAGAGAGATACAAAGTAACATTGTTTATAAACATTGATCAGACAGGAGATAGAGAGATTCAAAGTAACATTGTTTATAAACATTGATCAGAAGGGAGATAGAGAGATACAAAGTAACATTGTTTATAAACATTGATCAGACGGGAGATAGAGAGATTCAAAGTAACATTGTTTATAAAAATTGATCAGACGGGAGATAGAGAGATACAAAGTAACATTGTTTATAAACATTGATCAGACAGGAGATAGAGAGATACAAAGTAACATTGTTTATAAACATTGATCAGACAGGAAATATAGAGATACAAAGTAACATTGTTTATAAACATTTATCAGACAGGAAATATAGAGATACAAAGTAACATTGTTTATAAACATTGATCAGAATGGAGTAAGAGAGATGCAATGTAACATTGTATATAAACATCAATCAGACAGGAGAAAGAGAGCGATACAAAGTAACATTGTTTAAAAGCATTGTCCAGAAAGAAAATAAAAGTACAAAGTAACATTCTTTATGCTCAGACGGGAGACAGAGAGATACAAAGTACCTTTTCTGCATATTATGTCAGCTAAAGCAAACTGACAATTTAAAAAAAAGTTTGATTTTGTTTTAAATTTTTTTCATTTTTTCCTAATTAATTCCTTATTAACCCTTAGTTTTTTTTCTAATGAACCCTTATTAACTTCAACATCCCCTTCTCTCCTTAATTATCATTTTTCTTTTTATTGTTTCTTTTATTTTATTTACAGTCTTCTAACCATTAATATTTTAACTTCATTTTATAATGATTCGTTTTGTTCCTTTCTTCAGTATTACAAAAGGCATTTATTTATTTTTAAATAACTTTGCAATGCTTTGTACCAGAATCATAATGTTAATGCCAATTTAAACAGGGAAAATTATCAGAGAGAGGTCATGCTTTATTTACGCTAAGATTGATCAAAGTAGAACATTTTGCAATTTTTTTTTTATAGTAACTGCTGGAGCACGGATATTGTACTCCTGACTAGTGGTAGTCTCTATAATAGGGCACATAGGTTTGTAAGATACATAGTACATAAGTATTACTACTGAAAGTTAAATGCCCATGAGTCCATATGATAACATTAGTGGTGGCAGCTGTCCTCTGTGGAATAAGGGGAGAAAAGCAGGAAGTGCCACCTGTGTGTATTATTAGTAAAAATTATTTATTAGCAAAGATACAAAACACTCACAAGATGTCAGTTAATAGTATGCTCATCTGGTAGTATAGTGTCCTTCAGGTCTCTCATGGCGTCCTTGCACTGTATCAACGGCTGCTGGATGGAGAGAAGTCTGCAGCACATCCTGTGGCTACCAGGAAGTCCAACAGAACCAGCATGGATTGCATGGAAATTATGTCCCCGGAAGCGGAGGTGTTGCTTGGGCACACTGTACCTAAAATGCTATGCGCTCGGAGCATCAGCTCCTTCTACTGGCCTCCGTAGGGGCCAGTAGATAACTAAATTTCATTTTTGACATATATGACTAAAATATGTATTCATTTGTTATTTTAAGTAATGTCACAATGAATAATAAGGCCCTTAGCAGAAGCAGAAGATCTCTTGGGTCAATAGGGCAGTGTTTTTCAACTCCAGTCCTCAAAGCACACCAACAGGTCATGTTTTCAGGATTTCCCTCAGATGAAACCGCTGTGGTAATTACTAAGGCAGTGAAACTGATCAAATCACCTGTGCAAACTCATGGAAATCCTGAAAACATGACCTGTTGGTGTGCCTTGAGGACTGGAGTTGAAAAACACTGCAATAGGGGATGTAGAGGGATTAGAGCTGAAATGATTAAAAGAGAAGTATGGGTTTCGGGATTTTTTCACCATTACACTTACCTAGATGAATGCAGCATCAGGTTGATGCTGAATCTGACCCCTGGCCCTGTACACTGAGAACCGAACACCGCCGATGTCTCGGTTCTCACAGATCCCAGAGCGAAGAGATGCTGGCTGTCAATCAGCAAGCTCTCCGCTCTGCTCCACCATGCTCACTGGAGCGCTGAGCTGTGGAGGGGTGGGGATCGGCCATCTCAGGGGCTCGCTGAGAGGCTGAGAAGGCTGTCTGTCCAGGCACCTAGCTGATCCTGACTCTCATTGTCATAATGACACGGTGCCTGGCCCGACTCCTGTGCCATCAGCAGAGAATGGACTTCAGTCCGCTCTCTGCTGAAAACGGGTCACAGGAGTGCAAAACAATTTGCACTCCTTTTACCCATCGGAGAAGTACGGCAAAACGAGCTCAGGCCATACTTCTCCTTTAACCGCTTGACGGCGACAGAGTGGCTCTGTAACGCAAATCGCCGTCATACGACGGCGAGCGCGATGCAGAGCCACTGTGAGCGTGCTCACTGTGTACGGGGGGGGCCAGGGAGCGGGTGTGGCGGCTTCGATTGCCGCCGGCCACCCGCGATGCCCCCCCCGGAGCGAATGAGCGGAGGTCCGTGTATGTAAACACGGACCTCCGCTCTGTGTGAGGGGGAAGGGCTGTGATCACAGCCTTCCCGTACATGAAGGCTGTGACCACTTCCCTTCCCCAGCTAGGCAAGCCCCCCTACAGTTAGAACACGGCCAGGGAACATACTTAACCCTTAGCGCGCCCCCTGCAGGTTAACCCCTTCACTGCCAATGACATTTACACAGTAATCATTGCATTTTTATAGCACTGATCGCTGTATAAATGCCAATGGTCCCAAAAAAGTGTCAAAACGTTCCGACATGTCCGCTGAAATATCGCAGTACCGCTAAAAATCGCAGATCGCCGCCATTACTAGTAAAAAATAAAAAAAATATAAAAACCCCAAAAATGAATTCTCATCATCCGTAAACGCAACCACTTTTGCGCAAACCAATCAATAAACGCCGATTGCGATTTTTTTTATCGCAAATATGATGAAGAATATAAATCGGCCAAAAACGGTGAAAAAAAATGTTTTTTATAATTTTTTTTTGGATTTGTATTTTAGCAAAAAGTAAGAAATTTGTTTTTTTTTGCAAAATTGTCGCTCTTCTTTTGTTTATAGCGGCGATCAGAAATGACGCAGAGGGGATCAAATACCACCAAAAGAAAGCTCTATTTGTGGGAAAAAAAGGACGCAAATTTCGTTTGGGTACAACGTCGCACGACCGCGCAATTGTCAGTTAAAGCGACGCAGCGCCAAATCACAAAAAGGGCTCCGGTCCTAAAGCTGGAAATCCTTCCGGTCCTTAAGTGGTTAAAGATACAGAAACACACCAGAAGCTCAGATGTTACCCAAGACAGCTGAACTCTTCCTCCAAGTCTCCCTCCTCTCTGGGAAGCAATCCAGATTTCCTATTTATATGGTTGATGCTGATGCACATATTAAGTTGATATTGAGGGTTGTGCTTCCTTATAGAATAACTGAAGTAGCACATCAATGTAATTATGTCATCAAAGCAAACCCATACAGATCTCCATGAATAAGCCCCATGGGCAGGGTGAAACATGCCAGGCGGTGGAGGCTGCTCTCACTACTGAGACTATCGGGCTTCCTTTCCCTGTATTATGTCATCAAAGTGGTTATATCCCCTGCAACCATCTATATAATAAACAGGGAATTGCCGTTGTACCCCCTCCAACTCTCTGACAGCTGACTGGACAGATGAAGGGCCTGAGCTCGTGGAAGAGCTTTTCAAAACCCACATGTGAAATGGCCAGGACACTATAGGACCACATAACAGATCATATCAGCGGTTGGTGAAATACAAATATGCAAGGCTAGAAGAATCTTGTTTGGACTTCACTTATTACTTATGACACCATTTTTCCCTTTGTTGGTGATTTACTTACGCTGAAGGCTGTTGATGATGTAAGCACAGCGTACATCATAGTGAAAACTGATGGTGCAGCAAGTAAGACCTTTTATATGATAGAGAAAAAAGAGAAATTGTTACTGGGAAAATGAAAAATGTATTTGCTAAATGGTGCGGAGATATCCCAACACTTACCACCTTCACGCCCGAGTAAAGCCAATACACAGCTGATAATTCCAACACCGCCACCAACATTAGAACTAAGAGGCTTTTCTGTGGAGAGCCCTGGAACACATTTGTTATTTATTTTACATTAATTATAATATTTTATTAGCATACACTTTTTTTTTTTCAAATATATTTATTGGAATTTTGAGAGTAGATTACAAAGAGAAAAAAAGAAAAAACAGCATGACCACAGACAAATATGCTAGTTAGTGCTAGCATATACTTTTATCCTTTGGATCTAAAGTTTTACTTCCTATAGCAACATCTAAAGCAGGGTCTCTCAACCAGGGTTCCGTGGAACCCTAGGACTCCTCCAGAGGTTGCAAGGGGTTCCTTGAACAATGGTCAACTTCTACTTCTCAGATAAATTCCCAATGATACCATCGATCTTTTTAGCTATCTGTAAGGGGGTAATTCTTCCCAATGACCACAAGTGTAAGGAGCATCCTTCCCATTGACCATCACACTAATGTATCATGAGTTGTAGATTTTTAATTTTTAGCACAGGTTCCCCGAGACCGGAGGATTATTTCTAGGGTTTCTCCATGTTGAAAAGGTTGAGAAAGGGGTTGATCTAAAGCCTCTCTCCTATTTACCACCAACAGAACTTGCCAATCCAAAAGCCAATAGTAAGGACTGCTCGTATTCCTAAAGAGCAGCCAATGAGATTAAAACTTACTAGGAAATAAAAGCTGTCATTTGATTGTCTGTTTTGGGGAAAACAGGACTTCATAGGACTCTCATCCAATCAAACACAGCTATGATTTTAAATTGCAGCACAGCTGCTTGGGATGCGATTGTTGAACCCAAGAACTCATACTGAGAGCCATATGGAAGAAGTCAGCACTGATGTCAAGTATACCGAATGCAGGCTTCCACCAGCAGGGCTGACCAGATCCCTGTAGCTGTACTCAGGAAACTGAAAGCAGACCCTCTAAGTAAGAATTATTTACAGTAATGCTCAACATGAGCACCATAGCAGATAAAGTTATTTGAAAATATATATACAGCTTGCTTGGATCAGAAAATAAAAGATGGATAAAGAATGATTTACAGTGAAACAAAATCCATCAAAACACCAGCAAACAGAATATGTAGCAAACATAAAGATATGGGTGAACCATAAACCATGCGACAAACCCCAACTACCATACTAATTGAAAGAAACCCTAACTAGCAATCTAAAATAACAAGCATGAAAGAAGCACCACTCTGACCTGTGAAGGGTTTGAAGAATCGGCACACCCAAATCCAGGTGCTCCAGGGCTCAGGAAGCACAGATCAACAGGGTAAACTGGAGATGCAAGGATCAGTCAGGAAGGGGGAAACAGGACTGGGATCAGGAATAAGATGGGCAGATATGAGGCAGCAGGGTACAGGATCCAGGACAGGAGCAAGATCAGCTAGGAATTAACAAGATTCATGCTTGCTTATTTATCCTATCAGGCAAAACAACAAGAGGGACTAAATACCCTCCCAGTAGCCATCATCAGATGAAGACTGATTATTGGGATCTGCTGGGAGACACCTGCTGGAAGATCCTGGGACTACAACCTTCCACTCTGGGGACAACATGTGATCCATGTCCCGACAACTGATTTGCTAGCTGTTTAAATGTTATGTTAACCCATCGGCTTTAACTTTTTTCGGAGTCACTGATCTATATGCAGATAAAGACTTCTGACTTCACTGCCTGCATACTTATTCCACATCAGTGAAACCAGATACAACCAAGCAATTAGCTTTTTGTACTTGTGTTCATCAATGGCCGTCTCCATATTTCAATCAGTACAGGCTGGCTTTAAATTGAACCTGGAATCAATGATATTCCTGTCAAGAAGTGCACAAAGTTCCTGCTATTCCTGTATTAGCCAAAGGAGTCTCCTCTCTGCTCCTCTCTGATTTAAATTTCACATTACTACTGGGGCCTGAATTTTCCGGACTTCATGGCTAAGCCTACCCAACTACTCTCCCGCTGTCCAAACAGTGGCCAGTATGTGCATTCTCATTGAACTCTTAAATGGCAGTTGGGAGGAGCCTACTCAAAAAGTCAAGAAATGTCAAGACCCAGTTACACAGAGAAACTAAATTAGAGAGTCATACAATCCATCTTGTGTCTTTTCATTGCTGAGCCTTTTACTTTTAAAAATGTCAAATTAATGTCTACCTCCAGAAAACCTAAAAATTATCCCTTGCAGTGCACCTGCACTACACAGGTTAACTGCTAATGTTCTCTACCGACGAGCCTTTTCACTATAGCTCATCTGATCGTCCACAAGCCCCGGCAGATTGCGCTCCCCCATGCTTCGTTATTGGACTGTCCCTCCACTTCATCATGCCCAAGATAGCATTAAGGACTCTGCATTAGTCTTGGTGATATCAGGATCTTAGACCGGTGGAGTGTGGGGGAGAAGATGCTGCAGGGTCTGATTAAGTGGCATAGAAGATTGGATAAGAAAATATTATTTTCTGTATCAACTAGACCTAAAAGAGCAATTAAACCTTGCAGTGCGGCACAGCTCCACTGCAAGGGTGACCTTTTAGTAGGTGTGTGGGAGCCCAGTGTCAGACTGGCTGTTGCAATTGTGCCATAAGGGAAAGAAACAGAGGTGTTCCCCTTTTTTTTTACAGTTTTGAATTAAATAGTAGCTGGTGATCCTGCCCTAAAGGTTCTTGATTAGGTACTTCCTGTTACATTTCTGACAAGTGCCTCCGATCTTGGGCCACTATCCTGCAGTATCCATATCCCGCAAGTTGTCTCAGGGGACCAAGGGCACTTGGCACCAGTGCAAATCAACAGGGGGGTCATGTGTGCAGGAACATTATCTGCATTTAACCACCCAGCACTAAAAGAATTGCATTCTGACAGGTGAAATGTCCACACAACAGTAGAACTAGAATACCAGACCAACATACTGAGGAGAAAGGCAGTGGGCCTGTGTGATCAGATTAGGAAAACCACTGACCACCAATGAAAGGTGGGTGGGAGATTAATTGTTACTGCTGTGGGTTACCATGAAAGTTGGGATCAATAAAAGGTGGTGGTGGTGGTGAGGGGAGGGTTGATTACTACCGCCACTAACCAGAACTAAAAAGGGGTTGGGAGTTATTTTTTTTTGCCACTGATAACCAATGAAAGAGGGGCTTTAATGTTACTTTTGTTTCCACTGGTACCAGTGTTACTGCCACTGACACCAACTATCCGGCTTTTTTTACTCCTACTCCCAGGTCCTGTTGTGTCTAAAACATAACAAAGCAAAGGTGCCACACTACAAACCATGCGGAAAGAAGTGACACCCACTTTATTGACCATGCCCAATAACAATCCCTTCAAGACGTTCCTCCTAAGTATTTTAGGATATTGGCAACCATCCTGTTATGGAGTGACAAATATCCCAGTTGTGCTCTTGTGTTGCCACCCTGTCACATGCTCCTCTGGTGAAGACTACGAGGAGCCATACAAATTGTGATAGGAAGCCAGTCTAGAGCAAGGCTGTACAACCAATGCTGCAGCAAGTGCACGTAGACAGGAAGTGGCTGAAGGAGGTTAGAGAAAATCAGAAGCACTGAGATGGGGAAAAGGATGAATAAAAAAGGTGAAAATGGTATTTTATGGAAAAAAATAAAAAACTTTGTATTGGTTTATGATACACAGTGCACAAAGCAAACTAGATTCAGTAAAAGGAGTTGAAGGCAGAAGGTGTATTCTATGCATTGAGATAAAGAACCTTCTGTGTGTGGCAGCCTCCCCAGCCCCCCTATTTACTTACCTGAGCCCCCGCTCTCTCCAGCGATGTCCATGAATGTCTAAGCCGCTTGGGACACTCCTCCTGATTGGCTGAGACACAGCAGCGGAACGATTGGCTCCTGCGGCTGTCAATCAAAGCCAGTGAGCCAATCAGGGGTGAAAGGGGGCGGGGCCAGGTTGGGGCTCCGTATCTGAATGGATACACAGAGCTCTGATGGGTGCCCCCATAGAAAGCTGCTGGCTGAGGGGGCACTCGATAGGAGGGAAGGGCCAGGAGCTGTGAAGAGGGACCTGAGAAGAGGAGGATCCGGGCTGCTCTGTACAAAACCAACTGCACAGAGGAGGAAAGTATAACATGATTGTTAATTTAAAAAAAAAATAGACTTTACTAACCCTTTAAGGTTTACATCTACTTTAAAGGATACTTTTTTACAAAAAAAAATAATAAATGCACATTTTTTTGCAGGTAAAAAAAAATATGCATTTATTATTTTTTTTTTGTTAGGGGCTTGTAAAGCGTTGCACTCAAAATCAGCAGATCATGGGTGTAATGCCATGCTCCTGCAGACTGTCGTTGGTGTAGATGGTATCTCCGATATGGGCAGGCAGTTACTGAATGACAGGAACCTCAATGAGTTACCTTGAGCGATCAACAGCGTCCTGGTAGTTCATTGAGAACTGCAAGCTGACAGCCGCAAAGGCTGTTAGTACTTACCGTCCATTGATTCACAGGGATCTGCCGCAGCCTTGTTGGCGGAGTCCCACATGGCTGTACTGTCTTTGAATTGTGACAGCGAGTGAAGGGAGAAGATCCCCGACTCGTTGTCATGGATCGGGGGGGTAGGGGGTCATATTCTGAAAATGTTACATGTCACATTCTAAATATGGGTGTAACATGTAACTTGTTCAGAAATGTAAACGTATCCTTTAATTCTGTAGCTTTACCGATTTCACGTATTACAGTACCATTATCTTCCTAATGAAACAAAAACTGTACATCCATTCTGACTGTATGTATTAAATTTATTCAATTCTAGTAATTTGAGAACAATTTATATCATTATTATTTTTTTCTTACCAGGTTTAAGGGAAGCAGACAGATAAGGAGCAGCATTGAACCACCAATATTGGATAACAGCAGGACAGAGAACTAAACAAAGAGAAACAAAATGATATATTTGCATTGTAACAATAGGATTTCATTTATATACAGTATTTATTTAAGTTAGCGAGTCTCTCCACCCATGCGGTGGATGATAAAGTTTAAGATCTTACATCTCTAGAGGAGTCTAACGAATTTATTTTATCCACTTATCCACCGGAGCCCTTTTTACATTTGTTGGTTACAAGTTAAAAACAGTTTTTTTTCGCTAGAAAATGACTTAGAAACCCCAAACATTATATTTTTTTTCAAACACCCTAGCCACTTCCGGACCGCCGTACGTCGTTTGACAGCGGCAGTTTTGAAGTGGAATACCATTGTTATGGTAGCAGATAGCTACCATAACCCCGGTATCTATTTTTTCAGCAGGCGATTCCCTGCAAGATAAAAGTGGTCTTAGCGGCGGATTCGCCGCAAGATCACTTTTATCAGCGGCGGGAGAGGTGCCCCCCCTCCCGCCTCTTTCCGGTCATCTCCGCCGCTTACCGGACCCGCTGGCAGCGGCGGAGATGATCGCGTCCGCCCCCCCCAGTGTCCCCATAACATGGCTGGGCGGAAGCTACGTCACAAGTAAGGAAGAGGAATTTCAGGGAGTCCCCTGAAGAAGTCACGTGACCAGTGATGCAACGTGTCGGGTGCAGCAGGTGATGCTATTTCCGCTGACATTGTGAAGAAAAAAAAGCTGGTAACCGTCTTTTGTTTACTTGCATGATCAGCTGCCATTGGCTTATAGCTGATCACGTGGTAAAGGGCCCGCTGTGATTGGCACTTTACTCTGCTCTGTGATCAGCTGAGTCCATCAACATGGGGACAAGGTGCTATGAGGTGGGGTGGACAGAGCCCCCCCACCCCAAAGCACCCCCCCCATGTTGAGGGTATGTTGACTGGTATGGTCCAGGGGGGGGCTCACTCATCCCCCCCTTTCCTGGCTTGCCAGGCTGTATGCTCAGATAAGGGTGACTCTGGTATATGGAAGTGCGGTGAGGAGGTGATACTGCTATTATTTTTACACTGCTATTTTGTGAGATTTTTTGCATTCTCAATGTGAGCACATTTGGAATATTTTAATAAAAATGTATATATACTTGGCAATATTGCACTATGAATGTCTGTTTATATTCTGAGTAATACCTGAGATGGGAGGCAAGGATCCAGTGTAAACCCTTTAGAGAGATCGGTGGAGTTAAGTGTGGATTTACAGAGGAAGAGCTTCCTTGATGGAAGTGATCAGTTGTTAGGAGAAGACAGGTGCAAAAGGACCTGTCTGTGCTTTTAAGCGCTTTTGTGCGCGTTCGCGCGCACGCGCCGGAAGCTGCGCCAAACGGCCCTATTTGAGCAGAGTGCACCCTGCAGCAAGTGCTGTCTGATCTACAGCGTGTGACCTGTTTTCCTGAGAGACCTGTAACCTGTTATCTGTTCCTGTGACCTGGCTTGTCCCGACCTTGTCTAAACTCTGCCTGCACTGACCCCCGGCTTGCCTGCAACCATTCGATTGCTTGATCCTTCTGTACTTCTGCCGCCAGTCTGTTGATGAACTCTGCTTGAACCTGACCATTCTCTTGACTGACTCCTTGTACCGCACCACCAGCCAGTTATCAACCCAGCCTGTACGACCACGCTCCAGCTGCACGAGCGCTCTCTACCACCACCAGTGACCCAGTCTGACCCTCGTGTTCTCCTGCACTCTTGAGCCACCTGTCTGCTATACCAGGGGTTCCTGAGTCAGGTTAGTAAGGGAGGTTGCCTACTGTATAAGTCAGACTCGCCTACCAGGTACGTGACATCAGTATCTGACGACTATATTGTCTCTCTTAACCACTTGCCGACCAGCCACTGTCAGTTTACTGCGGCAGGTTGACTCGTTCCCGCGAATCGGCACCATTGTAGGTCGGTTGCGGGAACGGATTTGTGGGCGCGCCCGTGCGCTGCTGGAGGCACGCGTGAGCTCCCACTGCCCAGCGGGGGTGCCAATCAGTGGGTGGGGCAGACTCGATGTCCACCGGCCACCTGCGATCGTTCCCTGCAGTGACACACTGGGGATCTGCCTGTGTAAACAAGTCAGATCTACGTTCTGACAGGGGAGATCACATACTGTAGATCCTGTCTTTCTGCTATGCAGTAATACGGATCTGTGTGTTTCCCCAGGCAGCCCACCCCCCATACAGTTAGAATACACATACAGGGAACACATTTAACCCTTTGATCACCCCTAGTGTTAACCCCTTCCCTGCCAGTGTCAATAGTACAATAACAGTGCATATTTTTAGCACTGATCACTGTAATAATGTCACTGGTTCCCAAAAAAGTGTCAAAAATGTCAGTTAGGTGTCCCATCTGTCCGCCGACATCGCAGGCTCCCTGGACAGGTAAGTGTCCTTATATTGAAATTTTTTATATATGAATTATATGAATTTTCTATTTTTTATATTAAATTTTTTTGTTTCCAGGCTGGACCTCCTCTTTAATGTTTCCTTTTAGAACAAGCGCACCAATATTTTCACAATACCGCTTGTTTTTAGTGTTTTGAGTTCACTAATAAATGGTTGCAGCTGTTCACCTTGGTAGCAGTTACCACATCACAAATAGTTGTATTTTTGATTCTCTTTATTTTTTTATTTTTATTTTAATTTTTTTTTGTGTATACCCTATGTGCATTTAACTAAGTCTAGTTTTTTTTATTTACATTTTTGTCACCTTTTTCATCTTGAAGTACATAGTAGCGCACAAGTACTTTATACACATGAGAAAAAAGATACTTTTATATATTTATATTTTCACAATACTGTTTTTAGACCTTATATGTTGTCATGTCTATGGTGGTACCATGAAAGTCCATAATGCCTCTTGCAAATTACCGTATATACTCGAGTATAAGCCGACTTTTTCAGCACATTTTTTGTGCTGAAAAAGTACCCCCTCGGCTTATACTCGAGTGAGAAAAACATGACCCCAGAAAATGCCGCCGCTCCGCAGCCAGATATCAGCCTGTAGTCACTGCAGCCCACCTGCCTAAACTGGTTGCTAGATCGCCTCCCGACTGGCGTCTAGCAACCAGTGACGTAAGAGAGAGGAGAGCGGAGATTGACGTGCCAATAATCACAGCGGAGGTAAAAGACCTCCTCCGCTCAGCAGAACACTAGAAGCCGCCGCTGCCCGCCCCGCCTCCACTGGTTGCTAGATCGCCTGCTGATTGGCGTCTAGCAACCAGTGACGTCAGAGAGAGGAGACCGAGGCGGACGTCCTCCTCCGCGCCTTCTGAGCACCTGAGCCCCTATGAATTAAAAACGAAGCCCAGCCAGCCAGGTGAGCCATTCCTGTGTGTGGCCCTGATATGTGGATGGGTTTATGCTGAATCTTGTAGTCCTTCCCTTTTGGGGATGTGACCCCCCCCCAAAAGTGAGGGACTACAGGTCCCAGCATGAATCCCTCAGAGGATGTGTCCAGGCCAATTTGCGTTGGGGGGAGGGGGGGGGGTTGGAGGTGAAAGTTATTGTTGATAACATATTGTTTTTGTTGACCCTCTTTTCCACTTATAGAGCTAATTTACTGTTTCTCTTTGAAATAAATATTATGTGTTTTTAATGTAATTTTATTGGTATCTATTATTTTTGAAATTTACCAGTAGCTGCTGCATTTCGCATTTCCCACCCTAGGCTTATACTCGAGTCAATACTTTTTCCCAGTTTTTTGTGGTAAAATTAGGAGTCTCGGCTTATACTCGGGTCGGCTTATACTCGAGTATATACGGTACCTTTTCTCTCATATGAATTTTAGGACGTAGGTATCCTTTACGGCTTCTTATATGCTATTCAGCGCACTTTGCATATTTTGGATCACAAATGTTTTAGTGATTTACAGTATTTAATGTAAATGTCTTGAGTTGAGAGGTTTATAAGTTATTGGTGGTATTGGGTGGCTGCTTGGAGAAATATTTTATATATTATTGTAGACCATTGTTGTCTTCCAACCTTGCGGTAACAATTTTAGGAAGACCCTTTTCTGTTCCACCATGACTGTACCCCTGTGTACAAAGCCAGCTCTGTAAAGACATGGTGTGAACAGTTTGGTTGGAGGAACTCAAGGGTCATGCACAGAGTCCTGCCCACAACCCCACTGAACACCTTCAAATGGAATTGGAATGCCAATTGTGAGCCAGGTCTTCTCATCCAACATGAGTATCTGACCTCACAAACTGACACAAATTCCCACAGACACCCTTCAAAATCTTGTGGAAAGTCTTCCCAGAGGAGTGAAGGTCATTAACTGCAGAGGGCAACAACTCTATATTAATGGCCATGTTTCTGGAATGAAATGTCCAGCAAGCTCATATAATTGGTCAGGTCAGGGGCCCACCAATATTTGGCCATCCATTGTAATTTTTTTTCTCTAGAGGAGACTGATGGACAAAAATGATGTGCTATGATTAGTAATGGGAACTGAATGTAATATAGTGTAAGCAGATAGCTTCCGATTAGTTGCTGTTGGTTCAGCACTTTGGACCCATCAAGCTACATGAAACCCAGCTGTTTATCAGACACAAGATTGAAACATTTACTCACGTGATAAATATGAAAGCAATAATGAAGCCATGGGCCAAACAGGATGACAACCCAGATCTGATGAACAGAAAAGATGAAATAAATAATGAACACGGAGAGAAATAAATGTCCACAATGTCCAGGAATCCTCTGCATCAGATACTAAATTGAAACATTTACTTACGTGATAAACATCAATGCAATAATGAAGCCATGGCACACATGGAATGAGAGTCCTGATCTGTGGAACAGGAAATAAAATGAAATGAAAAATGGACAGGGAGAGAAAGACCAGATGGCATTATACCTGAATACTATAAAACCTTTCAGAAGACTTTCTCACCGTATCTCAAGACCTTATTTGACACAGCTGCCATGCAATCAACTTTTCCCACAGGAGATGTTTAAAGCTCATATAGTCACTATCCCAAAAAGATCCTTGGACCCCTCCAAACTTCCGCCCGATATTGAATGAACAGTAGATGTAAAAATGTATGCAAAATGAATTGGGCATCATCTCCTAAAGATCCTCCCTTCACCAATTAAACCGACCAATCTGGCCTCACTCCTGGAAGACAATCCTCACTTGACACCAGACGCCTAATAAAGGCCATCCATCACACCAAGTCTGCTAGAATGCCACCCCCCCTTATTATCCATAGATGCTGAGAAAGCATTCAACCACATTCACTGGTCTTATATGTTCCATACCCTGACTGAATTTAAATTTAATAGACGCCTATATGATGGCATCCATGCTCAGGGGAGGGCTGGGCCAGGGGGCAGGGTGGCAATTGCCCCCCAGGCCATCCTAACTTACATTCAAAATGGCAGATGGCCGCTGCCGCTCACAATTTTTTATTCTTGTGGAGGAAGGAAGTAGGGGCCAGTGGCGCAGCCACCAACTAACTGGAGGCAAAGGGGGGGGGGGGCACTGGTGAGCCTGCATTGATGGGCACTGGTGAGGCTGCATTGGTGGGCACTGGTGAGGCTGCATTGGTGGGCACTGATGAGGCTGCATTGATGGGCACTGGTGAGGCTGCATTGATGGGCACTGGAGAGGCTGCATTGGTGGGTGGTGAGGCTGCATTGATGGGCACTGGTGCGGCTGCATTGGTGGGTAGTGAGGCTGCATTGATGCATTATTTTTGTTAAAGCTCCTTTGTTGCTATTAACATTAAATTATGTTACCACATTGTATCATATTTGTCTTGCTTCATAACATCAATATCCATTCTAAAAGCAGGTGGGCATGGATGGTGAGCTGATTCGGTGGTTCAATGGGCCACTTGACTGGACTTGCCCCCCAGGCCTAAGGCTGCCAGCACTCCCCTGTCCATGCTCTATACTCCAATCCCTCAGCGCACATTTTACACATCTGAAATGCACTCTAAATATTTTAGGATCACAAATGGCACCCGCTAGGACTGCCAGCTTTCTCCGACCATATTTAATCTTCTCAGCCTTTAACTAAAATGATCAGATCACACCCAGAAATAGCAGGTTTTCTCGCCACTAGGAGTCAACATACCTTCCAACTTTTTGCAGATGACGTAATAATACTTTTGACTAACCCACAACAATCTCTCCCCCAATGCACATAAGGTACTCCGACTTTTTTATACTATATTTTATTACAAAGTGAATTTCTCTAAATCACTTATATTGGACTTAGGTGTCCTACACTCTCTAAAACTACAGTATCTCACAAAAGTGAGTACACCCCTCACATTTTTGTAAATATTTTATTCTATCTTTTCATATGAAACCCTGAAGAAATGACACTTTGCTACAATGTAAAGTAGTGAGTGTACAGCTTGTGTAACAGTGTAAAATTTTCTGCCCCCTCAAAACAATTCAACACACAGCCATTAATGTCTAAACTGCTGGCAACAAAAGTGAGTACACCCCTAAGTGAAAATGTCCAAATTGGGCCCAATTAGCCATTTTCCCTCCCCGGTGTCATGTGACTTGTTAGTGTTACAAGGTCTCAGGTGTGAATGGGAAGCAGGTGTGTTAAATTTGGTGTTATCACTCTCACTCTCTCATACTGGTCACTGGAAGTTCAACATGGCACCTCATGGCAAAGAGCTCTCTGAGGATCTGAAAAAAAGAATGGTTGCTCTACATAAAGATGGCCTAGGCTATAAGAAGATTGCCAAGACCCTAAGACTGAGCTGCAGCATGGTGGCCAAGACCATACAGCAGTTTAACAGGAGAGGTTCCACTTAAAACAGGCCCCGCCATGGTCGACCAAAGAAGTTGAGTGCATGTGCTCAGCGTCATATCCAGAGGTTGTCTTTGGAAAATAGATGTATGAGTGTTGCCAGCATTGCTGCAGAGGTTGAAGGGTGGGGGTCAGCCTGTCAGTGCTCAGACCATACGCCGCACACTGCATCAAAATGGTCTGCATGGCAATCGTCCCAGAAGGAAGCCTCTTCTAAAGATGATGCACAAGAAAGCCTGCAAACAGTTTGTTGAAGACAAGCAGCCTAAGGACATGGATTACTGGAACCATGTGCTGTGGTCTGATGAGACCAAGATAAACTTATTTGTATTGGTGTTAAGCATTTGTAGCGGCAACCAGGTGAGGAGTGCAAAGACAAGTGTGTCTTGCCTACAGTCAAGCATGGTGGTGGGAGTGTCATGGTCTGGGGCTGCATGAATGCTGCCAGCACTGGGGAGCTACAGTTTCTTGAGGGAACCATGAATGCCAACATGTACTGTGACATACTGAAGCAGAGCATGATCCCCTCCCTTCAGAGACTGGGCCACAGGGCAGTATTCCAACATAACGACCCCAAACAGACCTCCAAAATGATCACTGCCTTGCTAAAGAAGCTGAGGGTAAAGGTGATGGACTGGCCAACCATGTCTCCAAACCTAAACCCTATTGAGCATCTGTGGGGCATCCTCAAACGGAAGGTGGAGGAGCGCAAGGTGTCTAACATCTACCAGCTCCTAGATGTCGTCATAAATAAGTGGAAGAGGACTCCAGTGGCAACCTGTGAAGCTCTGGTGAACTCCATGCCCAAGTGGGTTAAGGCAGTGCTGGAAAATAATGGTGGCCACACAAAATATTGACACTTTGCACAGTTATAAAACACACCGGTGGTAATAAAAGGTCGTGACGGAATTGGGTGAACCCGTACCTCAAGTGGTCTCGAAGTGTCCAACGGTGACCTCAGGAGAAGGTGAATAAATACTGCTGTAGATCCTCGACCATCTACAATCTGTGGAACGCGAGGAGGTGGAAGGCAAACTCCTACGGGGTGTCTACGAGTTATCCCAAATCCAAACCTCTGTACCAACCGGTCAGGTAGTGGAAATGGGAGTCGAAGAAATCGTTCCGTCACTAGTAAAACCTCCAGACAAACCCCAGCAATACAACCTTATGACGGGACACCGGGTCAGAGACTTCCCTCCCCTAGTACGAGACGAAGTCATACAGTGTCATGTACAACCGTAAGTACCAAGGGAGTTCTTTGACATCGAGGGGT
>BLSH010144288.1:285392-298068 GCA_018402905.1 Glandirana rugosa | reverse complement strand
CACAAGTGGGGGCAGTTATATAGCCAGTGGCACAGGTGGGGGCAGTTTGCAGCCAGTGACACAGGTGGGAGCAGTTTGCAGCCAGTGACACAGGTGGGGCAGTTTGCAGCCAGTGACACAGGTGGGGCAGTTTGCAGCCAGTGACACAGGTGGGGGCAGTTATGCAGCCAGTGACACAGGTGGGGGCAGTTATGCAGCCAGTGACACAGGTGGGGGCAGTTTTGCAGCCAGTGACACAGGTGGGGGCAGTTTGTAGCCAGTGACGCAGGTGGGGCAGTTTGCAGCCAGTGACGCAGGTGGGGGCAGTTATGCAGCCAGTGACACAGGTGGGGGCAGTTATGCAGCCAGTGACAAAGGTGGGGGCAGTTATGCAGCCAGTGACACAGGTGGGGGCAGTTTTGCAGTAAGTGACACAGGTGGGGGCAGTTTTTCAGCCAGTGGCACAGGTGGCGCAGTTATGCAGCCAGTGACACAAGTGGGAGCAGTTTTGCAGCCAGTGATACAGATGGGGCAGTTTGCAGCCAGTGACACAGGTGGGGGCAGTTTGTAGCCAGTGACACAGGTGGGGTAGTTTTGCAGCCAGTGACACAGGTGGGGGCAATTTGCAGAGATCCTCCCCCCCTCACTTACCCCATCCAGCAGGCAGGATTGTTGCAGAGATTTGGCATGCGGAGAGCGCACTGGTCTGCGGAGTTCGGCATACAGAGAGTGGCTGTCCCCTCTCGTCAGTCCCCGGGCGGTCATGGTCTCTGTGGAAGTCACGTCTGCTGCCACAGTGACTCGCCCCTGGCCACCGCATCCAATCACACTGAGCAGAGGCTCAGGGAAGCCAACCAAGCTATGCGGGGGTGCCTGTTCAGCGCACCCAAATAGCTTTTAATGGCCGACCAATAGGCTCACTACTTGGCTGTCACAGCCAAGGAGCCGGAAAAAAAAAAAAAAAAAGAAAGTCACCCACCTGCAGGGGGGCGGGGCTGACTTTTTTTTTCTTTTTCTTTAGCCGACGGGGAGGCAGTGCCCAAGCGCCCCTCATACACCAGCCGCCACTGGTCTAACATCTTGCCCATAGTCCTTTTTACCTTCTTGAGCAGATAGCCAAAGTCCATAGATAGCAACAGCAGGGGATGGGCTGCTGCTAAAAACGTGCACTTTCATGCGGTATTCTATAATCTCTTTAGTGGGTTCGTTATCCCTATACCAGGAGAATCTCAGAAAGTTCCTGTGTTCTTCCTTGACTTGAAAACTGTGAAACATTTGTTGTAGGTCAGCAACTATGGTGATGGCTTCCTTGAAGAATCTGATGAGAACGCCAAGAAGTGTGTTGTTGAGATCTGGTCCTTTTAAGAGGATGTCGTTGAGAGAGATTCCCTCGTACGGGGAGCTGGAGTCAAATATTCGTATTTTCCCTGGCTTCTAGAGGTGATAAACACCGAAGATAGGTAGGTACCAGCACTCTTCTTTCTCTTTCAGAGGTGGGGCCACCTCTGCATGGCTGTCTTACTCATGAAGGAGAAGAAATGCTCTTTCATTTCTGGTTTCCTTTGAAAATCGCGCCTGAAAGAAGAAAAGCGTTTTAGAGCCTGTATTCTGTTGCTAGGAAGATGGGGTCTCTGTGTTTTGAAAGGCAGGGGTGCCTTCAAGAAGATATGATCTTCAATAGATAGGACGATTTTGTGGTCTTCATTTGTCTTTTGTAAAACTGAGCATCCCAACTGATCTTTGTCTTCATCACAGGAAAATTTGCTAGTGTAAAGGTTGGCACGTATGACACTAGCAGGCTTCTCTTTTCTGAGGAATCTGTTGGGGCAAGGTTGGAGAAGGGATGGACGCCCACTCTCTAATGTCTTTGTAAAAAGAGAGCTCACGCTGGTTGGTTTGTGAGCACTTCCTAGGCAGACATCGCCTATAATGACCCATCCTAGGTCCAGCTTCTGAGCGTAAGGGCCGGTTCACACTTGAGCGGCGCAACTTGCCAGGGCGAAGCAAGTCGCCCGCTTGAGGCGATCTCAACGCGGCTTGTGAGGAGACTTCTATCATAGTCAATGCAAGCTGCGCTGAGATCGCCCTGAAAATAGTGCAGCAACCATTTTTCTAAGTCGGAGCGAAGCGATTCACTCCTATTATTAGAATGGTTCCATTGCACAGCATTGAGGCGACAATTCGCCTGACAATTTGCCTAGATGTGAACGGGTCGTGAAGTCGCGTCGCTCAAGTGTGAACCGGCCCTAAGGGGAGTTGTGGGGACCATTGATTTGTTTCTCACCTTTGGGAACTCTGATGATATCTCTCCCAAGCAGGAGCACTATCTGAGCCTGGGAATCAAGCACAGGGATGAGATGTGCTATGCTCTTCAGATGTCTGTGGTGAAATGCCACCTCAGGTGTAGGGATCTTCCCTCTGTCAGTTGGGAACTGATTGCACTCGATTAAAGGTTGGCAGAGCCAGGGATGTTTGGCCATTAATGGATTTGATTTGGTAACCAATGGCCTTTCTCCCAATTTCTTCACTCACGCCTGTACAAGTCTTGAGTGAGTATGAAGAGCTAGTTCCCTCGATTTTAAAGGTGTCGAAGAAGGCTGAGCTAGCAAGTGATCTATTTCTTTGATCGTCCAAGATTGCATACAGCTTTACTGTTTTTTGTCTGTGACCTATGGGGTAAACTGTGACAAGACAAATCTTGAAGCAGGATTTGCCAGAGAGACCTTCTCCACAGACTTGGGTGCACTGGGGTGTCACTACAGGAGGTACTGCGTCTCGCTGTTCCCCACCATGCTCTTCAGCCTGGTTTGAGGTGGTGAGAGTCCATGGGACTGGCCCTGGATGTAGAGCCGTATTGTGCTCTGTGCTGCCACACGCTGAACAGTTTATGCTCCTCACTTTGCAGTTCTTTGAAAGGTGCGAAGTTGATGCACAGCGCCTGAAGGAAATTCTATTTTCTTTGAAAAAGTTTTTGCGATCTTGGAGAGTTTTTTCTCTGAAACCTCTGCATTTTATCAATGGGTGGGGCTTCTTGTGAAGGGACACTCTCTGCTTGGGTGATACGCTTGTTTTGTGTACTGCGAAGGATATGTCTTTGAAGTTGCAAGTTGAAGTAGGCTTACCTGTCCTAGGGTAAGTAGTTTCAGAAGATGAGAAGTCAAAACTGGGGTCATTTTTAATCTTTGGTTGTTGGCGAACAAAGTCCACAAAGAAAGAGAATGGTGGGAAAGGAACATTATGCTCTTGCTTGTGTTTGGAGCCTCGTGTAACCCACATTTCTTGAAGGCTGTAAGGCAGTTTTTGCACTATGGGGTTAACACCACAGGCTGTATCTAGAAAAGCAAGGCCTGGTGAATCTCCTTCTGCCTTGGCTACTTGGAGCTCTGTCACCAAGTCGCTTAACTCTCTCAGCTTCTTGAAGCCTTTATTAGGAATCTTAGGGAAGTCCTCTAATCTTTTAAAGAGTGAATTTTCTATGGCTTCTGGGGAGCCGTAACACTCTTCAATTCTCTCCCATATCTTGCTCAGTCCTCTGCTTGGGTAGTTCACATTGATGTCTCTAAATTCTTCTTGCATGCTCTGCTGACTCATTCCCCAGCCATTTGACTAAGAGATCGGCCTCCTCACTTGCAGATAGATCAAGATCTTTTATTGTATTTCTGAAGGATGATCACCATGCTCTATAGCCTTCAGGTCGATCGTTAAACCTTGTGAGCCCTTCTGTCAGCAGCTCACGCCGTGCAAAGAACTTGAGGAAGTCCAGCATACCTTGGTCTTTGTGTGAGTAGTCTGGAGGTGCTCTGCTGTGCGGAGAACTTGGTGGGTATTTGTGGTCATCAGAAATGCTGTCGCTGCGATTTCTACCCTGTGGCCCTTCCTTTCTGAAGTGGGTGACTGTATCATATGGATTTGATAGCTTGGACGCAGGTTGCACTGAAGGCTGACTGAGTATGGGATTGTTTTTTTGATGTAAGGTGTGCGGACGGCAGGAGTCGAGTCTGCTCTCGAATGCAGGCAGTCATCTGGCTTAACATGGTGCAGCACGCTGTGAATTGTCCTGATGATCAGATTTAATCTCGAGTATATTGCTGAGTCTCTCACTGGTGGGATTGGCAAGTTCCTCTAAGATGTCTGCTTCAGCTACTGCTGCCACTGCTTCCTTCTCTGCAGCCAGTTTCTCTAACACAGCTTCTATGGGTAGCTTCTCTAATTTCATTTGCATCTCTTTTCCGGCAAAGGCAGCCTTTACTTTTGCAGCTTCTGCTTTTGCTCAGGCAATAGCGACCAAGTCGCTGCTCATTGACCTCTTTAAGCTCCTGGAGCTAACTGAGACTTGAGACCTTGTCTCCAAGGGCTCTGACTTTTTCTCTGACATGATGTCTTGCACTGTGGAAGCTTGTTAAAGGCTGCTGTTTCAGTGGTCCTCTGTGTGTAAGGCTATTTGGAGCCACCGTTTTGCTGGCATTCAATGTGCAAGCCTGTTTGGAACCGCCGTTTTACTGTTCTGTCCTCACTACACGTGGCTGAGTTATAATAAGGCAGGCAGCTAACTCTCCTCCCTTAACAACTTATTGAGGCAGACGTAAGGTCCTTCTTTCAACTTTTATTGCAGGGAAGTTAGAGTAAAACTAAAACATAAAGGAAATGATATACAATCAGTGTATACAATATACAAAAGTATACAGGATATACAGTCCTGACACACTAGTCTAACTAGGGGAAGGGATTTTAAACATATCGGCGATGTTTCTGTAAGGCTGAGGACAGATTTGCAACTGAAGGTGTGGAGTCCTCTGGAGATGATGCATGGATGAGAATAAGATGGCTACTAGGGGCTGTCTCTAAAACCTCATAGTTAATTCCATTGGAATGATGGGAAAACTATGGTGGCTTTCAAGGAACAAACTGTCTAACTGCAGTAAATTATTTACAGATACTGAGTATGCAAAAGAGCCACTAGATGGCGACATTACAATCCACTTCACATTCCATAACATATTCAGCAATTAACAAGAGAATATAAGAAGCACTTGCTGAAGGCATGACAGTCACAGCATTGAAGATCACCATGTTTTGGATAGATTAGCTCCTAATGCTGTAACTAGTAGAACAATGAAAGTGCAGTTGCCTTCTCTATCATGGTAAAAACTGAAGGATGATCCATAATATAAAAATATTCAGCAGGAACTCACTCTGCAAAATACACAATATAATCTGACCTATAGACTCTGTACGTACTCATCACATCTGCTATACTTACCCAATCTGCTATTAGATGATTGGATGGCTCTGAGGAAGGAAAATAGAATGTATATTTTTAGAAAACTCCTTGCATACCGTATACATTGAACTTACTATAGTGAAGATACAATTCATTGTAATGTAAAGTTTGATGTGTTCTGTGACGTTTATCATTGATCCGGTTATTTGTATAACTGGTGGTAGTTACTGTAGTCACATTCAACTGAACTTATTCTGTAATGTTGAAGATGTTTTGTAGCTTCTCTAAGTCCCTTCTTCACTTCTAATGAGTGTCAGGAAGATATTCCAATATTTATAGCCACACAGGTAGCACAGACTATGCACTATCACCAAGGAATGTGTCAAGATGGATGTTGATTGTCCAAAATTATGACTGAAGATGTGAAAGACAAAGCTTGTGTGACCCGGAAGCCCGCTGTTGGCTGATGTCACAGAGCCGATCCAGGCTTAGGCAAGATTGCGACAATGAAGTCAGGATCTGCCTACATGCTTGGACCGTCAACCGGCTCAGCCTCTCTCAGCCACTCCTACCCCCTCCACATCCCAGTGCTCCAGTGAGCATGAGGGAGGAGGCAGAGCAGAGAGGCGGTGACTGATAGTCACCGCCTCTCTGCTCAGGGAGCTTTGAGAACCAATTGATTGACAGTGTTTGATCCATGAGCCACTGAGAGCCTGAGCCGGCCGCTCCCGCACCCTCCACAGCCCAGCGCTCCAGTGAGCATGGGGGAGGGGGCAGAGCAGAGAGCCGGCGACTGCCAGTCACTGGCTCTCTGCTCAGGGAGCCCTAAGAACCGAGCGGTCAGCGGTGTTTGATCGCTCGGTTCTCAGAGTTAGAGATGGTGAGGGGCAGATGCAACATTGGACCGGTGCTGCACCCACCTATGTAAATATGATTGTGAAAACATTCTCTTTGAAAATTAATGAATTTACCCTGTTCTAATTACATAACACAATTATGATAGAGTCAGGAAGCCTGGGGCATGTGTTAACCTACTGATCAGAATCTGCTCTATTATTCCCACAACCCACTGGTACATGAATTCATTGTGGTTTATTAGAAAGCTGCAACATTGGGCTGAGTTAGTCATAACACACAGAGTCTAAAGGCAAAACACAGACATCTCAAAAGTTCTGAAAGATTTTTTTTTTTTTTGGCTATATGAGCTGAACTTTCTCTGAACATCCACAAAGTCTAGCAAAACACAGGGCCATTGAACAGAAGGGAGAAACAGAACACATGGGGTGTATTTACTAAAACTGGAGAGTGAAAAATCTGGTGCATGGTAGTAAACCAGCTTCTAATTTCAGCTTCTTCAATTAAAGCGGTAGTAAACCCATGCATTTAACAGGTTAAAAAACAGTCACGTGCCGGAAATGTAACACTTCCATTGGTTGTGCTCTAAACCAAACTGTCAAACCATCCAATGGCTGGTGTCATAGCTGATCACATGTGCAGCATCGTGGCAGTTATAGATTAAACAGAGGCCAAGATGGCAGCTTCCTTGGCTGAAAATGATAGGAGGGTTTACTACCACTTTAAGCTTAGACTAAAAAAAACTGGAGGCTGATTGATTTGAGACGTTGCACTCTCCAGATTTAGTAAATCAACCCCTATGGGATAATATAGTCATACAGTATCTAGCTGGAGTGTCAGAAAAACTCAAAAGGATCTTTACAAATATCTCATTAATGTGTCCTTCAAGCCCAACAATACACAAGACAAAAGTCTGTACACCCAAAAGACCCAACAGGCAGAGTGGAGAGTGGGTGTCATTATAACTGCTCCATATTAATGGCCATGTTTCTGGAATAACAATGTCATAGAGTTGTGATGGTTAAGTCAGTGGTCTTCCAACATTTGGTCATCCATTGTAAGTTTTGTTTCTTTAGAGTGGACAAAAATAATGTGCTAAGATTAGTAATGGGAACACAAAGGAGGTAACCTTGTATATGCCGCACACTGTAATGAGGGGTGTAAAGACATGTATATTGGGGAGACAAAACACCCTCTCAACAAACAAATGGGCCAACATAGGAGACACATGTCTCAACAGTCTTCCTACAGCTTAAGGAAATGGAACATTCTTTCAAGGTGGACATTTTGGACCGAGAGACAGCAGGTTCTCAAGAATGAGCTGTTGGGGGCCTTTGGCCCCATTTGTCATCCATATATGATATTTTATCACCACTACCCCAACATTATATCAATAAATCATATTAATCATGTAAACTGAAGGATTAGCACCTGTTTCAGACTCCATGGCACAATGGCACAGTATTATGTAATTATTGTAGGGTGGGTGTACATATAGTCCATGGTGATTGGATAATGCTGGCATGTTCCTGGCACTCAGTAGAACTGAAGAAGTGGCTTACATAGAAGAGAAATGACTAACTTTAAATGACAAGTCCAGTTGAATGTAATCAAGTTAATCAACTACTATTAGCTAAAGTTTGGTGTTCTTGATAAATGAATAAGGCTGAAAAACATTTCCTTTGCTGTAAAAGCTGGAATCTGATCTTTCAGCATTCATTGGTAACATGACCAGAGGCAAGGCATTGATCACAGTACATAGTTAGTCAGGTTGAAAAAAGACACAAGTCCATCCAGTTCAACCAAAAAAAAAAAAAATGTATATACATATATATACACATATACACATACAACCAAATAATCCCATATACAATCCTTCACCCACAGTTGATCCAGAGGAAGGCAAAAAACCCCAGCAAAGCATGGATCCAATTTGCTATAACGGGGGAAAAAATTCCTTCCTGATTCCCCGAGAGGCAATCGGATTCACCCTGGATCAACTTTACCTAAAGATGTTAGTACCCAGTTATATTATTTACATTAAGGAAAGAATCCAGGCCTTTTTTAAAGCAATCAACCGTGCTGCCCAAAACCACCTCTGGGGGGAGTCTATTCCACATTTTCACAGCTCTTACTGTGAAGAAACCTTTCCGTATTTGTAGATGAAATCTTTTTTCCTCTAGACGTAAAGAGTGCCCCCTTGTCCTTTGTGATGACCTTAAAGTAAATAACTCCACACCAGTATAGGAACAACAATGTGGTGTCAGCCAGTCAGCAGGTCTACCTGAACAGTTAGATGGGTCAGATTTTGGTGTCCCTAAGACCTAGCCAGCCTAGAGTTGGCTCTGGATTAGGGCACCAGGAAACAAATACTGAACATGATCTTAATGTAAGACTTTAGGATTTGCCGCATGCTACTGTGGAGTTGGACTCGTTTTTACATCCTTAAAATATTTGTAAGCCCTGTATAATGTACCTGAGATTTGCACAACCAAAATGGAGAGGTCAGTCCCCCAAGGTCCAACAAGATGAATACATTGATGTACTGTAGGTCATATAAGTAGGTGCCACTGGATATTTACATAACAAAACAACAGTCTTTTATGCTAAATCTTACAACGTTAATTTCTTAAGACTAGTATGCTGACGGAGCTGTAGAGAAAATGGGACATCTGTGAGTTGACCTACAAACTTTACTCATATGTTTGGGTTTAGGCCAGGAAACCCTCACTGCCCTACGCATAGTTGTGCCCAGCCTATTGCATTAGGGTGCGCACCACAAAGCTCAAACAAACACAAGTGTGTGTGTATATATGTTAGAAGGGCAGAGATTGTGTCAGTAGTTTTTTTTTATTTAATTTAATTTATTTTTTTACAATTTATTTTTTTTATTATTTTTTACAATACTAAATATAATTTTTTTTTACAATTGTATTTAGGAGCCCTGCTGGGGGCCTTTGGTGAAATATCATGGGTCTAAACAGACCCCTGATGTCTCACTTTTGAGACAGAGAAAGGGACTGAGGACAGAGATCCCCCCCCCATCCCTTTCTCTGCAGCCAGGCAGCAGGGGGAATCTGTACAGTACAGGGCGATTAGGGTGTGCCCAGGCACACCTGCCAACCTATGTGCACAAGCCTATGGCCCTACGTGAGAGCCATCAGCACAATCCTATCTGTATCCCAACCTCAGCACTGGAGTATTCCTCAGACCTACCCCGAGTGAGTGTATTCAGGATGGGTTGCAGCTTCTCTTTGATCTGTTCCTTGTCTCGTTTCTCCTCCCTGGTGAAGAGATAGAGGTCCCGTGTCTGGTCACGGATGGTCCACTGGCTTTGGAGAATATTGTTTTTCACCCAATTGCTGCTGTCATCCAGATTATCCACCACAACCAGCACCTTCTCCCAACCTGTGTAGAGGAAAAAATAATGAAATGTCATTGGTCACAGTAGTAATTTCTGCAAAAGATTTTGGAAAGTGTAAGAGAAAATGTCATGAAAGAAACAATCACAAATCAACCCTGCAATCAAAAGTAATGGTTAGCATTCAAAAATGAGAAAAAAACAAAAATACAAGTAAAAATAGTGACACGGTGTAAATAGCGCAATAAAAAGTCCAAATAATAAAAAGTCTATAAAACATGATGAAGCAATCTTCACACATCCATCAAGATTTACTGTAATCACCACCCGTGACTGTGAGGCAGCTCTCCCTTTAGGAAGAAATTCACCAGATATGCCTCCCATTTTCATGATTGGCATAAAATGCGTATGTATATCCACAAATCCCTGGGGGTAGGTGGTGGTACATCACTCCTCCATCCGGCTCATAATAAACGCAAAAGTAAAAGAGGCACCCCGGTGATGAAGTCGGAAGGAGGAAACTCGTCAGGGCGTGGCTACTTGGCAACCAGAAGTGATGTCAGAGCCCATACTGGAAGTGACATGCCGGAGGCAGCCATGAGTTCTGGAGGCAATGAGAAACTGAAGCAAGCATGTCTCACTGCATTCTGGCAGCACTTATTTATGAGGTGAGCTTTCAATCTTTTTACTATTTTCAGAGAACATATTTTAATGAAAGTGGTGTTTGTTGGTTTTACTACGCTATTGGAGGCTTTTTAAATCAATAAAATGCTGTTTGTATTGAAAAGAAAAGAGTGTAAAAAAAATAAAAATAAACATATACACTCACCTAGATGGCTGCAGCATCGATCCGATGCTGTAGCTGTCCCCTGCCAGCTCTACACTGAGAAACGAAAGATCAAAGTCTGCTGATCACTCGGGTCCGCTCTGAGCACAGAGTGGTGACTCCCAGTCTCCAGCTCTCTGCTCTACCCCTCCAGCTCTCACCGGAGCACTGGACTGTGGAGGGGGCAGGAGCGGCTGGCTCAGGCTCTGAGAGGCTGAGCCAGGTAACGGTCAGGAATCTGGGTGGATCCTGACATTACTGTCTGTATCCCTGCAGAGCCTGGACCAGCTGACCATTGTACTTTACTCATTGATACATTTTTTAACTATTTATAGACACCTCTTGTACACTACTCCTGATGAGTGGACAAGCTCCACGAAACGCGTCGAGTTTTACTAGACGTCAAGAGATACTGGTCATCAATTTTTATCTATTTTTATATATTTGCCATGAAATATTGGATTATTATTATGTACACAACAATGAGGAATTTTTTATTTATTTATTCAATCATGTGCCCTTGTGTTTGTTGGCTCTTTATGAATTGTATTGATCCCAATTATGTTTCCTTAATTATGTCAAGTTTACTTTCATTATTAATAAATATTTATTTTAAAAAATGTATGACTTTATGAACTCTCATGATAAGCCTCACTCAAAGTCCCATGACTGCTTGCTTTTGTTGAATGGACCAGCTGACCGGCTAAGTGCACTCCTGTGACCAACAGGAAAAGTTTTGGTCAAGAGTGCATTGGCCATACTTCTCCTTTAATATTTTTATTTCGAGCTGTAAGTAAATTAATAAATCAAAGTGTATAAGAACTCACCCAAGGCTTTTGACATATGTGTGACCTCTTCATCATAGAGGGAGTCGGTGACGTTGGTGATGTTGAGCCGCCCCTTGGTCTTGGAGTGATACAATATGGCGAAGGTACATTTGGAGACCTGGTCCCTGAACTCCTGGGAGTTGTTGCTGGTGATGTGGAATGGAACCACCTTTCCTGCAGTTCTGAGTGCAGCCGACAGCCAATTATACTCATCCACTGAGCACCGGGAGAAAATTCCGATGACCTGAGACTGCACAACCAGGGTAGTTTAGAGAGAAGAAAGAAACATATCACTTAGAGTAGCACACCAACCAAAACCTGGCAATATATGATCCTCTCTCAAATGATGTTTTTTTTTTTAATTATTGCATTTTTATTGCATTTTTGCATATAACACAGTAAAAGAAATGCCTATAGGTGTTGAAAGATAAAACCACACATGTTCACAGTGTTACAAAGTAGACAGAACAGTACTAAATAGGTGGGTAAATAATACAGCACGTAAGGACCAAAGCGTAGTGTATGATTCGTTCAGTCTTGATTAGCCCATCGTGCCCAAATTTTCCATGAATTTCGGAAAGAATTTGTCATGCCAAATAGTTAGTATTTTTTCATGGATATAGTTGGTTTTAACTATTTCAACAGCTTCGGAGGGATTGGTAGAGAGGTTACTTCTACAGTGTCTAGTGATAGTAATTTTGGCTGCTAGTAAGATACGATTGACACCTATGCAGAATAGAGGGGGAAAATCTTCTATTCTCAAATTTAAAATCACCAAAGCCTGTGGGGGGGGGGGGGCAGGGGTCAGTAGGGCAGTAACCTCAGAGATGATTGATGATTTATAATATTCTTCTCAAGAAACTGTGGATGTTCTTACAAATTACAATGCCATAGTATACAGGATCTCACAAAAGTGAGTACACCCCTCACATTTTTGTAAATATTTTATTCTATCTTTTCATGTGACAACACTGAAGAAATGACACTTTGCTACAATGTAAAGTAGCGAGTGTACAGCTTGTATAACAGTGTAAATTTGCTGTCCCCTCAAAATAACTCAACACACAGCCATTAATGTCTAAACCACTGGCAACAAAAGTGAGTACACCCCTAAGTGAAAATGTCCAAATTGGGACCAATTAGCCATTTTACATCCCCAGTGTCATCTAACTCATTAGCATTACAAGGTCTTAGGTGTGAATGGGGAGCAGGTGTGTTAAATTTGGTGTTATCAGTCTCACTCTTTCATACTGGTCACTGAATGTTGCACTGCACCCTTTGTACCGCATTGCCTGCCTGTTACCGACCCAGCCTGTACAACCATCCGCTACCTGCACGAGCTGCACCGGACCATCCTTATCACCACCAGGGATCCTGTCCAGCACTCGACTATTGTGGTTTAAATTGTGTGGACGAGGGGTAAGTGTGGATTCTGGAACATTACGATTACTCAATCTACTGTGACCCCTACATTTTACCGATTAACCAGGGTTAAACCTGTAAAAGTGAATCCCCACATGAGTGAAAACAACGGTCACCAAATCTGTAATTACCGACACACAACTCAATAAAACTCCCCTGTCGTTTAAATGTGACAATATGTTCGA
>BLSH010144288.1:271702-285382 GCA_018402905.1 Glandirana rugosa | reverse complement strand
GAAAATCTTCTATTCTCAAATTTAAAATCACCAAAGCCTGTTGGGGGGGGGGGGTCAGGGGTCAGTAGGGCAGTAACCTCAGAGATGATTTATAATATTCTTCTCAAGAAACTGTGGATGTTCTTACAAATTACAATGCCATAGTATACAATATCTCACAAAAGTGAGTGCACCCCTCACATTTTTGTAAATATTTTATTCTATCTTTTCATGTGACAACACTGAAGAGCTGACACTTTGCTACAATGTAATGTAGTGAGTGTGCAGCTTGTATAACAGTGTAAATTTGCTGTCCCCTCAAAATAACTCAACACACAGCCATTAATGTCTAAACCACTGGCAACAAAAGTGAGTACACCCCTAAGTGAAAATGTCCAAATTGGGCCCAATTAGCCATTTTCCATCCCCAGTGTCATGTAACTCATTAGCGTTACAAGGTCTTAGGTGTGAATGGGGAGCAGGTGTGTTAAATTTGGTGTTATCAGTCTCACTCTTTCATACTGGTCACTGAATGTTGCACTGCACCCTTTGTACCGCATTGCCTGCCTGTTACCGACCCAGCCTGTACAACCATCCGCTACCTGCACGAGCTGCACCGGACCATCCTTATCACCACCAGGGATCCTGTCCAGCACTCGTGCCCCCCTGAGCTCCTGGGCTCCCTGTCTGCTCTACCGGGGAACCTCGAACCAGGGCCGCAAGAGTGGTTGCTTCCTGCACAAGACAGACTCCACCGCCAGGTATGTGACCGTCGTAGATACACAGTACCTACGGAATGGTCAGGCCTTGGTATAAAAATCTGGGAGTACAAGGTCTAGAGTTTGAAGTGGCATAGGAATATAGTAAATTCAGGGATATGAGAGTATGAGGGTTCTCCAGGCAGTGAGGGACGATTGCACCAAGAGAGATAGGGACTTTAATGCAAAAGATCTCCACGTATCTACTAAGGGACAGAGGAAAAGATCTCAAGCAGATGTTAAAGGTATTTAGTAGGAGGCATGGTGAGTTTTAGTCATAATTTTTTTTGGAAAGTGAAGAAATTTAATAAAATTAGTATTTTTTCACAATTTCTTTTTCTTTTTTTACATGCTGTCAGAGAAGTACAGTGCCATCATATGACTGGTGTGGTGGTGATCAGGGATACTGACTGGTGACAGTATGTAAAAAATAAATAAATAATGCTTTATGCAAATTTTTAAACATTTGTTTCTTGTTTTGCTATTTTTTTTTTTAACCACTTCCCGCCGGGTGTACATGGACGTTCTCCCGTTTTAATCACACCGGAATGATGCCTGCACCTACAGGCATCATCCCGGTATTGATCTTTGCAGCCGGTGTCCCCTCCTGCCGTCCTCTGGTGCTTCTACCAGCTCGCCTGTGTGATCGGCGAGCTGGAGAAAGAATCCGCCGCTGGCGGAAGTTCACTATAGAGAAAACCAGTGACCAGGTGGTCCCCGACAGTCTCTATGACTCCCAGGCCTGCAATGTTATGATGTCACTTCCGGCCTGGCAGTTGTAAATACTGCTGTTTACTGATTGTTTTTTTTTTTATCTCAGTCTTTCCAGGTTAGAGGAGAGATGGGTCTTATTGACCCCAGATCTCTCCATAAAGAGGACCTGTCATGCCCTATTTCTATTACAATGGATGTTTAGATTCCTTGTAATAGGAATAAAAGTGATAAAAAAAAAATGAATAAAGGAAAAGGGTAAAAATAAAAAAATAAAATAAATAAAACATAAAAATTAAGAGTAAAGTGCCCCCATTTCCACATGCACGCACGCACAAGCGAATGCATACATACGACGTTCAATCCACACATGTGAGGCTTCGCCATGAACATTAGAACAAGAGCAATAATTCTATCCCAAGACCTCCTCTGTAACTCTGAACATGTGACCTGAAAAATGTTTAAAACGTTGCCTATGTAGATTTTTAAGTGCCGAAGTTTGGCGCAATTTTAGTGTGTGCACAGTTTTATAGTGTGACTTGTTAGGTATCTATTTACTCGGCGTAACATCATTTTTCACATTATACAAAAAAAATTGGCTAACTTTAGTGTTTCATTTTTTTTTTTAATTCGTGAAACTGTTTTTTTTCCCAAAAGAACACGTTTGAAAAATTGCTGCACAAATACCGTGTGACATAAAAAGTTGCAATGACCATCATTTTATACCCTGGGGTCTCTGCTAAAAAACATATATAGTGTTTGGGGGTTCTGAGTAATTTTCTAGCAAAAAAAAAAAATGATGATTTTTACATTTGGAGCGAAATGCCAGAATTGGCTCAGGATAGCAAGTCGTTAATTTTTTACTTTTTTCTTTTCCATCAGTAGTAGAGTAGTTCAGTGTAACCATAGTGACTGTGCCTGTACATTCCACTAGTCTGCAGTAAAATTACAGCAGAAGATTAACCACTTCAGCCCCGGAAGGATTTACCCACTTCATGACCAGGCCATTTTTGGCTCTGCGCCCCCACCCCAAAGCACCTTGCCCCCATGTTGATGGGGACAAGAGCCTCTTCCCCACAACCCTGGGCTGTGGTTGTGGGGGTCTGCGGGCGGGGGGCTTATCGGAATCTGGAAGCCCCTTTAATAAGGGGTCCTTAGCGCCCGCCCCCCCATGTGAATTAGTATCGGGTAATTCACCAAAAAGTGTCAAAAAAGAAAAAAAACACAGGAGACAATTAGGGAGAAGTCCTTTATTAAAAAAGAAAAAAAAAAACAAGTGTCCCCTGATGTAATCCATCGTCAATCACGGCGAGCAACGGACCTGAAAAAAAAGCCGCAACAGCATTTCCTCCATGGGAGGGCTCCTGCCGCCTGCCCGCCATTTGTTTTGACAGTTTATTTATATGGCAGGGCAGGGCCACCCGATGACGTAGTTGAGTGGCCCCACATGACGTCAGAAGGGGCGGGGTCACCCGTACGTCACCGGGTGGCCCCGCCCTTCACTATAAATAAACTGTCAAAACAAACCGAGCGCAGACGGCGGCAGCCCTCCCACGGAGCAGGAGCTGTGCGCGACGTCTGCGCACTATGCATTATGGGGCGTTCGGCGGTGCCAAAGACGCGCCGAACACCCCATAATGTTCTAAATTCGGGGATCGGGCGAACAACGGAAGCTCTTGGGCCAAACCGTTCGCTCATCCCTAGTAAAGGGACACTTTTTGGAGGCCATGGACATGCTCAAGTTTCCAGGCAGAAAGAATGGCATGTATAATATAAAAGTGCATGCAGGGCACTGGGCAAACCACTAGGGATAAAAGGGATGTGAAATGATTTGATACAGTAATGTATACTGTATGTGTTTTTAACTTTTTGAATTTGCAGCCGGGCTCCGCCCCCATGCGGCATGACGCTTGCAGGGAATGGAGCCCGGAACCCAGAGGCATCAGGCGAAAGATTCTGCCGAAGGACACAGCAGGGGGGGACATCGCTGGATCCAGGGGACAAGGTAAGTAACGCTGCCTGGATCCATCGATGAGATCCTAAGTGTGGCTCGGGGTTACCGCTTTTGGTAATAAAAATCCACCCTGAGCCACACTCGGGAATACTGCCAGGGAGGTTAATGCATACAATTCATTAAGGTGAAAAACCCCAAGGATTTTCTACTCCTTTAAGAGTTGGATCCATGCCCAAATCAAGTAAAAGGGATTTGGAAAAATGTACTTTGTAAGATGCTAAAGATTTAACTATTAACACTGTTGTGGCTCATTTAGTTTTGATGAAAAGATACAAAAAGGACAATCACTGTTTTCATATATATCTTTCTTATTTGTAATTAGAGTTGAGCGCACCCGAACTGTAAAGTTCGGGTTCGTACCGAACTTTGCGGTGTTCGGGACTCGAACCCGAACCAGAACTTTTGAAAAAAAGTTCAGGTTCGGGTTCTGGGTTCTGGTATTTTTTTCCCGCTTGTTGAATAGCTGCAGGGCAGCTAATCAACAAGCGTTTCACTGGTTTGCCCTTAGAAGCCATCACAGCCATGCCTACTAATGGAATGGCTGTGATTGGCCAGTGCATCATGTGACCCAGCCTCTGTATGAGCTGGAGTCACGTACTGCTGCATGTCACATGCTCTCAGGCTAGTGTAGGGAAAGGAAGCTGCTGGTGCTGTGAGGGACAAATTGCAGATCTAATAACATCTCATCCTACATTATAGAACAATCTGATTGGACTAGGTAGAGTCTACTGCTTAGAGGGACAGATTGTTGTTCTAAAATCTTCTCCTAGTTCTATAGGGTCAGGTTCCTGCTGTTGCTGTAAGGGACAGATTATTGTTCTAAAATCATCTCCTAGTTCTATAGGGTCAGGTTCCTGCTGTTGCTGTAAGGGACAGATTATTGTTCGAAAATCATCTCCTAGTTCTATAGGGAGAGGTTCCTGCTGTTGCTGTAAGGGACAGATTATTGTTCGAAAATCATATCAAACTGCTAGAGGGAGAGGTTCCTGCTGGTGCTGTAAGGGACAAATTATTGTTCTAAAATCATCTCCTAGTTCTATAAGGTCAGGTTCCTGCTGTTGCTGTAAGGGACAGATTATTGTTATTTCCCTATCCCCATTTCTTTGTAGGGCACTTGCCCTACTCTTACCCCCACTTTTCTTCCTTTTGCAGCCCTCTAGCCCTTTCCAGGACTTTTTTACAGCCATTTTTGTGCCCAAAAGTTCGGGTCCCCATTGACTTCAATGGGGTTCGGGGTCCGGGGTCAAGTTCGGACCGAACCCGAACTTTTCCACGAAAACCCGAACCCGAACATCCAGGTGTCCGCTCAACTCTATTTGTAATCACTATTTTAGAAGTGATGTGTTTATTATAACTGTACATTCAATTAATAATAGCTTATAGCATGGACATTTTATTGATATCATTAATATTTATGAAATCATGCCATAGCTGTAGTTAGTTTGCATTTGAATACTGCTACACCAGACGAGTATCGATCATAAATGATCAATTTCTAGGTTCTCCTACTCATTCTAGATCTTTTAGATAAAATCACATGATATAGTAGAATATCAATTGGTCCTATCACAGATTCTACATGCGGTCTGATTGATTTGTACAAGTGAGTGCAATGCAATTGTTTTTCATGGCTTATTTTAAATAAAGTCGAATTACGCTATGTGGGCTCCCCTTCTGTTTCCTTATATGACAGCTGAGACCAGAGGATTAATTGTTAAGTAACTGAAGGAGAGTGTTGGAGGAGTGGAGCAGCTGAGGAGAGGAGGAACTGGCTGTGTCCTGCAGAGAACCGGGATGAGAGGTTAATATCCATATGCCTATGGGGACTTTGTAGCTGAAAAGTACAAAGTCAATGTCAGGACTGCTGTTAGAAATCGTGGGGCCCCATATAGACTACCAGACAGCCCCCCCCCCCTGGCCAAAAGTGATTAATGACAGATGACACAGATTTATCAGCCTCAGCTGCACAGATGAATGAATAGGAAGCACTTGGAGGCTTCATGCGCTTTCATAAACGGAACCATAGTAAACACTGTTTACTATGCTTCAATGATGAATGCAGAGGAGCGATTGGTACCAATCACTCACTGTGCTCATTCAGGAAAGGAAAGGGCTAGTAAATTCCATATTTAGTTACCCCTTCCCCCGCTCTCCATCTAGAAACATCCCCCTGTGTGCCCATAGCAGCTGCTGGTGGAAGAGGAAAGGAGGGAAGCCAGCAGCACTGCGGGGAAATTGGCACACAGGGGGGCCCAGACAGCAAATGGAAGGGGGGTATGTGCAAGAACCAATCCCCCTGCAGGGCAGCCATAGGGAGAAAGGGTAGGAGAAGCTGACAGTGCGGCGGGAGGAGGCAGAAGGGGATCGGTGGTTGCAATAAGACAGGACAGCCAGCCCTCCTGCTCAGCAGGTGCCTGTGCCCCCCTATTAAACTGATGAGGCCTGAGCCCAGTACAGGAATGTTGGTTGTACTGCCTTATCACCGGCCCTGGTCAATGTTATCTGGTGAGTGTTACTAATCACAGAGGAGCTGCACTGAAACAGTTTATTTGTGGAGCACCTTATGAAGATCTGTTAAAGCACTTAAATATTAGTTACTCTCTGAAAATGATTCACAGATGAACAGCTTGGACTCATAAATACAGCACTTTATATTGTTCATAATACTTTTTTTGCACAGATGTATATATGATTTTATGCATGATTTGAAAAGTTGAATTTTATATAGACCTTGTTTGGAGGTCCTAGGATTTTTTAGGACAGTGTTGTGGGCAAAGTAGAGGTGACTGTGACAAGTGAGTAAGAAGGAGGTGCTTGATGAACAGCAGCAGTCCACACTGAGTATCTGATGATTTAAAGTGACAGCACTGTGAAAATAGACATCAAAACTCTAGACAAACTTCACCCGGTAATTCAACTGCAATGGGTTCACGGGTCAAGTTAATCTAAAACAGATTATTAACTGCCAAATTTTTTCCAGCCGGTTAGGATATCTAAAGGAGGGGAAATTCATTATTTTACTTAATCTCATGTCTACATTATGGCAACAATTATTTTTCAAACCTTGTTGTAAATTGCAGTGTCTGTGTCCACCTATTAACCAAATGTTAGTGGTGTTTGTATACAATTTATTGTAATAAATATTAATTTATTTTTTTCATAATCTGCAGTCTACACTAATCTAGTTTGTGTTCTTTACATCAGTGGTTCTCAACCCTGTCCTCAAGTACCCCCAACAGGCCATGTTTTGGGAATTTCTCTTAGATAAAATAGCTGTCCAAAATACCAAGCCATTGACTCTGATTTAAAGCACCTGTGCAAGATAAAGGAAAACCTGCAAACATGGCCTGTTGGGGGTACTTGAAGATAGGGTTGAGAACCGCTGTGTTACATAATTCTGCTTGGCTAAAAATTAACTCTAAATAAGCAATTCAGTCAGTTAAAAAAAATTTGTGTTGGAGGCACTATGATTTAGTCTATTTAGCTGACTAAATTAATTGTTCAGGCATTCCCTGACATAACATATGATATTCTACATGCAGTGTCGTATACTTGGGTCTTTTAATATTCTTCTACTGTAAGATATAATATTCTCCATGTAGTGTACTCAGGTCATTTATAATTCTTATCCTGATCTAAGATATAATATTCTCCATGTAGTGTACTCAGGTCATTTATAATTCTTATTCTGATATACAATATAATATTCTCCATGTAGTGTACTCAGGTCATTTATAATTCTTATCCTGATCTAAAATATAATATTCTTCATATAGTGTACTCAGGTCATTTATAATTCTTATTCTGATCAGAGATATAATATTCCCCATGTAGTGTACTCAGGTCATTTATAATTCTTATTCTGATCAGAGATATAATATTCCCCATGTAGTGTACTCAGGTCATTTATAATTCTTATTCTGATCAGAGATATAATATTCTCCATGTAGTGTACTCAGGTCATTTATAATTCTTATCCTGATCTAAGATATAATATTCCCCATGTAGTGTACTCACACTGCTCCTCTCCTCTTCCCGGATGTTCAGGTATGATATGAAGATGCATATACCAGTAATGGTGGATATCCAAACCAGAATAACCTTCAGGATGAGACATAAGAGGGTGGTGTTATATTACCAGGTAGACCTCATGACGGCACACCTTGGTACAACCGGTCCTCACCGAGTGGAAGTCTGAGATCTGGAGATCTTCACGGATGATATAGATTTGCAGTAGAATCCCAGCAAACACAAGTATTATCCTCTGTGGAAGCTTCTTCTGCAATAAAACAATGGCATCAATGTTACATAGGTGGCCTGCTTCAGCATTCCACTTCCCAACAAATGAAAAAACAAAACAAGGGGCTGTCTATCCTCTCCTACAATATTACAGTTTTATTGATATCCCACAAGTCTGTGTTGCTTCTATTTATCTGTCCTATCACAAGTAGGGGAGAGCCAAAACCTGTAATTATTACTGAAAATGTAAATTTCGGGAGTGGATGGACAGAAATATATATCCTTTGACAGATTAAATATATATATATATATATATATATATATATATATATATATAAATAAATCAATCAAAGTTCATACAGAAAACCGTATATATGTGTTGCCCCCCTAAGGAGAATCATCAGCATCAGTACATGTGAAAATAGCTTACTTCTAGTTTCCGGCTGTACGTGATGACGTCACGTGGCCCCACCCCTGACATGTTTTGTCACGTGACCGTGACTTTTACAAAAGGAAAATTCTGATGCTGATGATTATTCTTAAGGGGGCAACACATTCTTTGTGCACTGGATTTAGTCCACTACATTTGTGAGGCTTTCATATGTTATTTTAATAAACGGGGAATGGTTTTTGCAACATACTGCACTATGAGAGCGGTTTTCTTTCTTTTTGAGTAACTATTGCTGATTGGCTGCATACATACAAGTGAAGATTTGATACATCTGGTGAAAACAAGGTAGCCAGCCTGAATTAAAGGGCAAGGCACAAAATAGACCTTACTTCACAATGGGTTAAAAACATAGGTAAGCAGTTTGTGTGGATGGTGGCGGAGCACTTTACTAGTGATGAATACAGTAACAGTTGGGCACATATATGAATCTGGAGGAGAAGGACTTTGGTGCAAGATACGTTTAAGAGGAGCTTCAGTCTGCCTCCAAAAAATTAAAAATCAGGAGCTACAAGTACTGTAGCTGCTGACTCTCAATATAAGGATACATACCTGTCCAGAGATCCAGCCTTGTCCACGGCTTGTCTATTTTCCTATCGCACTTTTTCCCGGCAAACAGGCTCTTATAGTGGTGGGTGCTGCAATGAAAACCAGCTGGGCCTTGTAAATGTCATGCAAGTGTACATATTCTCCAGTACACCGTGGATCCTTGTTCAGAATATTCTGTATTGTAGAGATCACATCACAGAAAAGTGCAACGTTTCGGAGCCGCGCAGGGCCCCTTCGTCAGGCATTCTTCAATGGGCCTCAGGTCCAGGTACTGGCATTTTAACCACTTCCCGCCCAAGGTACGTCATATGATGTCATGGATTATGAGTGGGGATATCTGAATGATGGATACAGCTACAGGCATCATCCAGATATCATTTTTTTTCAGCCGGCGATTCTGTGCACCGTAAAAACAATTATAGCCACTTGATCGTTCTTACAGGTGGTGGGAGTACTTGTTTCACCTTGGGCACCAGGGGCACCAGAGTTGACAATTCTGGTGCCCCTGTGGGGGTGCTCCCTTGTTGGGGACACTTAGGGACCTTTGCTGGTTGTGGGGGATATGGTCTGGAGATCCCCACTGGCTGATTGTTCTGGGTTATATGTCATCATAGACCACCATCAAGGTCAAACAAGTACATTGTACATGGTTATTGCTTATGCATCAGTATGCTTTTGTCAATGTGTGTATATTATATACTTACATGCGTGATTTTAATTATCACTATTTTTGAAAATTAGAGCTATCTTCGTTGTTTGCATACCAACGTATAATCCCTGAGGAAGACTGTTTGCATTCGAAACGTAGGATATTGATTGGAAGCAGCATATGCAACTTACCTTAATCTTGAGGAAATACTAGAGAAAAATTGTGTAATATTTATATCATTTGTGTATTACTGTACTTTAAATTGTCTTGTTGTTACAATATCAATTTTAATAATTTTAAATACATAAATTTTACTCTGGAAACCTTGAGTCTGTAGCCATTGCCTACACCATCCCATCAAAACTGTGCATGTGCAATTCTCCATTGGGATATGGCGAAGGTTACAGTTCACAGGTTTTTTTTGCCAGCTCACTGAACGCCTGTTTTGCTATGCTGTAACTTTGAAGACTCACTCACATATTTGTAGATAACCCAGCAGGAGAGGAGGGACCCTTTCAGGAGAACTGTTATTGTCAAACAGACCTGTAAGGAAGAGGATAGAAGTATATTAGACATTCTGGATGGTTTACATAGAACAGCATCATGCCAGCTGTGGAAGAATTGCAAAAACAATGCCAGGAATGTGTTCTATTATGACCTCTTTTTTTTGTTAAATGCAGACCAACTGTCAGGGATCCAGCCGAGCGGGGCGATCACGCACACTTGTGCGCATGGATTCAAACAAAGGTTCCCACGACCGTTCGGAAGCGCGCACATGTACACATGCGCAGGCATGTTGCCAGGACACCAAGAGCAGGAGGACTCTAGGATCCAGAATCCATCAGAGCAGGAGGGCTCTAGGACCCAGCATCTCTGTCAGCACATCACATAGGTCTTTAAAAGGAAGTCAGACTTTAGCTGAAGTGCTGTCTGATCTGCAGCTAGTCCGTTCCTCATACCTGATATCCGTTATCTACTACCTGATCAACCACCTGCTCGACCCGGCTTGCCTAGACCATTCTACCTTCTCCAATCCTGACCCGGCTTGTTTGACATCGCTTCTTCTGCCAGCCTGATACCTGTTACTGAACCCGTCCTGTTCTCCGACCATCCCTTGTCTGCTGATTCTGCCTGCTTGCTGATCCGTGCCCGACCTGGCTTGTCTCATGCCTCCTCTGCCTGCCTGTATCCAGCTACAGTGATTGCTGATCTGCTGCTGCTGTTCCAGCTGTCCGCTGTCCATTGTTCCAGCCTGCCTGCATGTTGTTGTTCCTATTCCTGCCCTTCTGCTATCCGGTGTTCCAGGCTCTACTTCCAGCATCCGGTCTACAGCAGCTGGCAAGAGGCACTCCTACCTCGCTGTGCTCACGAGGCTACTGTCCCCACTCCAGTGGGCTCTTAGCCAGGGCTGTATGAGAGGTCTCCTTCTACAAGAGACAGGCTCAACTATCAGGTATGTGGTCCTCATTGCACCAACACAGGTGGATAAGGATAGCTCTAAAAAGAACTTTTATATAACTTGCTCACATTTTGAAATGGTGGGTGTTCACCAACATCTGGATGTTTCCATTCTTAAATGCCATATTCTGGTAGAGATACCATTATTTATAGCACAGCCAATGTTACATTGGCCATCACCAACAGTTCAGTTATCTCATGAATCACCAATTTCTTGATGCTGTAGTGTGTGTTTACCACATTTAAATTCATTTAATCTTACTTAATTTACACAGTCACTACTTGAAATATAGTTTGTAGATACTTACATAATGAAGTAGTTGAAAGATCCACATCTTAATGGCAGGTATCTGCATAATAATACATACAGTTCATGTAAAAGATAAATGTCCCCCATGTTACTCCACCTCACATGTCCCTCATGTCCCTCTATCACTCATGGCCCTTATGTTTCTCAACACCTTGCATCTCCTATGTTCCTTCACCCCTTATGTCTTTCCACCCCACATGTCACCCATGTCCCTATACCCCACATTTCCCCATGTCCTTCCATCCCACTTATCCCTCCACTTCATATGTTCCTTCACCCTTGATGTCCCTTCTTCCCACATATTCCAGGTGTCCCTCCAACTCTCATATTCCTCCATCCCTCATAACCCTTATGTTCCTCCCTTTCTCATGTCCCTTATGACCCCGACCCATCCCTCATGACCCTCTATCCCCCATGCCCCTTATGTCTTTTTACTCCACATATTCCTTACATCTCTCTACCCTACAATGTATGCCGTGTGACCTGAAAATGTTCCTTCTAGGCACACAGACCTAGTCTCAGACAGGAACTGGGGCAACATTTCTGTGGGAACTTCTTTTTTTTCTATGCATGTCACTTCCTGCCCAACTTGTTAAGTGTAGACAAATGAAATGACATTTCAAGCCCTATATATTTAAATTGGGATTAGCCACTTTTGTTATTATAGGGAAGGGAAGAGCTAAAACTTCTGTCAGATTTTGGTTGGTGAACATATCCCTGCTGGGGCAATTTCCTCTCACTTCCTGTTCTGGTGAAGACCCCACCTATAACTGCCATAGCACTTTTGGGTAGACTGCTTCTCTAATTCCATAGTAGCAATATGATTATCTAAATCTCTGTCTTTCCCTCAGGGTGTAAATATGTAATCAGGTACTCACGAGCGGCTCTGATTTATCTGTAATAGAAACATAATAAAATGTAAGTTATAATACAATTGATAAGAGAAAATAAGAACACAAATTTTGGTCAGAAACTTTGCAGTTTGTGTTTTTTAACACTGCGCCTCTGTATTTATTCATGAGGTCCCTTTCTCTCTCCCTCTCTCTCCCCACTTTTCCATCCCTCTTTTTCCTCCTCTTCATCTCTCGCTCTCTTCCTCACTCTCTCTCCACATTTATCCCCACTCTTCATTCCTCTTCCTCTCCCTCTTCATCTCTCTCTCCACATTAATCCCCACTCTTCATTCCACTCCCTCTCTCTCTTCATCTCTCTCTCCACATTTATCCTCACTCTTCATTCCTCTCCCTCTCTCTCTTCATCTCTCTCTCCACATTTATCCCCACTCTTCATTCCTCTCCCTCTCTCTCTTCATCTCTCTCTCCACATTTATCCTCACTCTTCATTCCTCTCCCTCTCCCTCGTCATCTCTCTCTCCACATTTATCCCCACGCTTCACTCCTCTCCCTTTTTTTTTCATTGCTCTTTTTCCCTCCTTCTCTTCTCTTCTCTTCGCTTCTCCTCGCTTCTCTTCGCTTCTCTTCCCTTCCCTTCCCTATCTCCCTTTCATGTTCCCTTTTCCTCACTCTTTTTCTTTTCATTGCTCTCTATCTCTGTACCTCGTCATCCCTTACCATTTCTTTACCGTTCCTCTCTTTTTCCCTTCCTTGCTTTTTCCCATTGTCTACTATCTCTGCCCCCTTCTCTTTCAAGATTTTTTTCCACTCCTCATGTCTCTTCCACCACCCCCACCCCACTTTCTTCCTCCCTATTCCCCAAATTCTTCTTTGAAAAACAGACAAATGGTTGTTTCTGCCTTGTATCTGCTTGTGACATTGCCTGAGCACCCTTAGCCTGACTGCCATTCCCTCCAGGTCCAATACAGGGGTGGATAGAAGCGAGAGTCCTATAAGTTTATGGCACTATAGCAATATGGCAGGCTGGGCACTACACAGTCATAGGAACATGTAAAAGAGGTCTCTGGTATTAAAATCCAAAGGATGCCAACACTTGTGAAGTAGTAGTCAGTTCCAGTACAAGCTAGAAGATCCTCTGTAGGCAAGCAGAGAGAGAGAGGGAACTTCTAAGTGTAGCAAGTTAAAACACTATAATCGGCCTGTTTTACGAACAAGGCAATAAACCGGACAGACTTTTAGCCAAGGCAACCCAACAGCGCAAACTGACCACCACTATCCATCGCATAGGCGACTCCTCAGCTAAAATGCACACTAGAAACGAGGCAATAGCCCAACAATTCCAAAACTACTATGGAAACCTGTACAACCTGCAAGGGCGGGGCCCCGACAATGCCGGCGCCCTGAAGCGTTCTGAAATTATTCAAGCCTTCTTACAGCGGTACAGCCCCTCAGCCTTGTCAGTTACTGACGCAAAAGCTCTAGACTCGCCCAACATGTCCAAAGGTATCATCAAAACCTTAACAACCCGATAACGGAGCAAAGATCACACGTAAAATCGACTCCTCAGCGGATACGCTACCTATCACCACCAGTCAAACGCGACAACCCAACGGAACCGATTTTCAGACAGGCCAAATAACGGAACAAGCATTTTGTCCGGCTAATATCACAAAATTGAACGATGTGAATCTTCAAGGGAGAGAGAGAGACG
>BLSH010144288.1:223038-233943 GCA_018402905.1 Glandirana rugosa | reverse complement strand
GCACAGACAGCAGTAGTAAAGTAATCTATCTCAGGATGCAGGATCAGGTCTTAAAATGTCTCAAATCTGTCCCTCACGCAGTCAGCTACCTTTCCCTACACTAACCCAAGGAGCATGTGACTGCAGCACTGTGACTCCAGCTTATAAAGAGGCTGGGTCACATGATGCACCGGCCAATCACAGCCATGCCATTAGTAGGCATGGCTGTGATGGCTTCTAAGGGCAAACCAGTGAAACGCTTGTTGATTGGCTGCCCTGCAGCTTCTCAACACGTGGAGTAAAATAGCAGAACCCCGGACCGAACCCGAACGATTTTTGAAATGTCCGGGTCCGGGTCCGTGCCACGGACACCCGAAAGTTCGGTACGGACCCGAACGTTACAGTCCGGGTTCGCTCAACACTATACAAGAACGATCAAGCGGCTGAACTGCCACTATGATCGTTCTTGTGGTGTACAGAATTGCCAGCTGGAAAGAATGATATCTGAATGGTGCCTCTAGCTGCTGGCACCATTCAGATACCACCCCTCAAAGTCTAGGACATCCATGGACGTCCTACCGGTGGGAAGGGGTTTTAAATATGCCAAATGAGAACATACAATTGCAAAAATGGGTAAAATTTCATATAGAGTTTAACAAATCCATAAAATATGTCCCTTTTAATGATATGTTTTCAACATATTTTATGGATTTGTTAAAATACAATAAATCTATATGACATTTTACCCATTTTTGCAGTTGTATGCTCTCATTTGGCATATTTAAAGTCCCACCTCAGGTTACTCCATTATGATTTGCAATTATTTTAGAGATGATGCCAATGTGAACATTTGATTATATATATGGAATGCCACCCATCTCCTCAACTACTAGATATATGGTAGGTCATGCTGCTCTATACCAGTGGTCTCCAAACTGTGGCCCTTTGTTTGCCTTTATACAGCCCTTGGGGCAATATTCACCCCACTGATATAAGGCACCTTTCATTGACACCATAATGGGGGCATAATTCCGAGACTGACACTAACAATGGGGTACTATTCCTCTCAATGACACCAACAATTTTGTACTGTTCCTCCCACTGACACCAACAATGGGACACTGTTCTTCCTCCAATACCAAACATGGGGAATTGTTTACTCCCACTGATTCCAGGACATTTTCTGCTCCCACTGCCCACAGTTCAGCCGTCGTCAGGTCTGAAGGACATTTAACTGGTTTAGGGTCCTTTCACCCATGCGGAGCCCGTTTTTACTGGCTCTGCTGCTCAGCAGGGATCCATCCGTTGATCCCCACTGAGCCGACGGATGACAGGACAGTCTCTGCACACTGACCTGTCACAGCTCCATTCTCCTCTATGGTGAATGGGATGAACATGGACCGTCTGTCCGTGCTCATCTGATCCGATCCGCCAGGCGGATGGAAAATAGGGCTTCCATCCGTCTGTTTCTGGCGGATCGGGTGTCAGCGGACATGTCACCGATGACATCCGCCGCTCCATAGAGCACAATGGAGCGTCCTTTTGGGTCTGCCTGAAAAACTGACAGGCGGACCCAAACGGACCGTATGTGTGAAAGAGCCCTTAGAAAGTTCAGGAACCCTTGCTCTATACCAGAGGTTCTCAACCCTGTCCTCAAGTGCCCACAACAGGCCATGTTTTGGGAATTTCTCTTGGATAAAATATCTGCCCAAAATAACAAGCCATGGACTCTAATTTAAAACACCTGTGCAAGATAAAGGAAAACCTGAAAACATGGCCTGTTGGGGGTACAGGGTTGAGAACCACTGATCTATACTATAAGATTAAATGCAGTCACTGTATTCAGCATTAAAGATGAGCTGAAGGTTCGGTTTGAACACTTGGCTCTTTGAGCCTTCGGACAAATGCCTGAACATTTACCCATTTGCAGGAAGGCAAATGTCATGTATATTAACGACTTTGTTTCCAATATTATAGCTTGCAGTTGTCCCGCTGTCAATGGTTGTTGAGGAAACCAACAGGTACAGGCATTACCAAGTCCTTAACAACCAGAGACATCCCCAGCCCCATTTAGTTGCATGGCTGGAAATCCCCGGCCATGTTAGGAAAGGGCTGGGATGTTAAAAAGAAAAAAAGGAGTGAGCATCCCCCTATATCCTACCAGACCATTCAGGTCTGAGATGGATTTTAAGGAGGAACCTCATAGAAACATCAAGAAAATTAAGTGTGAGTTCCCTCTCAAAAATCCATACCAGACCCTGCCTAATTGGAACATGCAGGAAAGGAGGCGAGGTGTTACCCTTGGCAGTGCTCAGCCCCCATATCATTTGCTTGACAATCTCTTGCCTCTTAGCCTAGAAAGTTACCATTACTGTTTTTTTTAGAATTCAGCTCCAATTGGCTTCAATGGGGTTCATATTTGGCACCTGAACTGTAGACATATTCGCTGAACCCTGCTCAACCTACTGTATATCCAGGTGTATTCAGCTCATCACTATTCAGCATTGTGTCCTTGATACCCAGGGGTAACAAACTAGCAATTTTATATGTATGAGTTTAATGAAAAATCCCAATAACAGAAAACAACTAAAAAAACAAACATTTTCCTGTCTCTCTGCTCTCTCCTCCATTCAGAGTGGGCCTTTCCTGGCTCTCTGCTGTCTCTTATGATTGTTGCTCCATTCTGCACTCTGCTGTCTCTGACCTGCAGTAAGTTTGTAACACTTGCCTATATCTATGTTAATCTTCCTAGATCATTACCCCTTGAAGTCCTCCTGAGGAAGAGGGTCAATCTTGTGAAACACGTCGATGCAGTAACACGGTGGATGGGGATTGTTTTCTTGCATTTATTTTAACAGTGGTGTTTACATGTTTTTTGGTCTACTAATCTTACGTAAATAAAGATGATAAAAATATTTTTAGTTTAATCATCCTTATGCACCTGTAACATTCCACAGTGTCCTCCCTTTGGAATTCTTCTACTCTTACCTGCAGCAGTCTCTTCCTCTTCAGCTCTTTGCTGTCTCTCTGTTCTTTACCCCCTGCAGGGTGTCTCTTCCCTGGCTTTCTGCTGTCTTTTTGCTTTCTTCTTCCTCCAGGGTGTCACTTACCTGGCTCTTTGCTCGCTCCTCTCTGCAGAATGTCTCTTTCCTGGCTCTCTGCTCTCTCCTTCCTATAGAATGTCTCTTTCCTGGCTCTCTGCTCTCTCCTTCCTATAGAATGTCTCTTTCCTGGCTCTCTGCTGTCTCCTTCCTATAGAATGTCTCTTTCCTGGCTCTCTGCTCTCTCCTTCCTGTAGAATGTCTCTTTCCTGGCTCTCTGCTCTTTCCTTCCTATAGAATGTCTCTTTCCTGGCTTTCTGCTCTCTCCTTCCTGTAGAATGTCTCTTTCCTGGCTCTCTGCTGTCTCTTATCATTCTCACCCCATCCTGCACGCTTCTGTCTCTTACCCGCAGGGGTCTCTTCCTCTTCAGCTCTCCGCTGTCTCTCATCTGCTGGATTTTTATCCTCCGTCTGGTTCTCATACTGTTGTTGCCCTTTTCTTCCCTCTCTTTCGTTTTTACCTGACGATGAATAGGTATGCCGTTGACATATACGTCATAGGTACTGTCACACCTGGATATCTTCTTTTAACCCCTTCCTGTCTGGATAGCAGTCACTATGTCTATAGAAGGAAAGGAAAGGTGGTGAACACAGAATAAAAGTGGAAGCAGATTCATGGAGAATGAGATGGGACAAGTATGTCACCAGCACACCAATGATCTCCAGAACTGGGCCAAAGCTTTATTCAGCCATCACATCATGGTTACAATAGCAATGTTTTAGAGCAGGGGTCCTCAAACTATGGCCCTCCAGTTGTTCAGGAACTACAATTCCCATCATGCCTAGTCATGTCTGTGAATGTCAGAGTTTTACAATGCCTCATGGGATGTGTAGTTCCGCAACAACTGGAGGGCCGTAGTTTGAGGATGCCTGTTTTAGAGCCTTGCAGAACCCCTTCATCAGGCCTGTGACAAGGTCATGGGAGGCTCTGAAATATCGCTATTGTAACCATGATGTGAAGGCTGCATGAAGCTTTGGATCCATTATGGAGATCCTTGGTGTGCCGGTGAAATACTTCTTGCTTTGAACATCTTTGGTGTCCAGCTGGTTGGCCGCTGCATCACCCACTAAAGGCCCGTACACACGTCTCGATGGTTGGTCAACAACAGTCATCCAACAGCCTGTTGGCCGATGATCTGATCGTGTGTACTCACGATTCTACAGCCGATTTCCGATCGTCGTCCAACAGAAGTTGGATGATGAGACTAGAAAACGTGTGTTGGCCAACAAGGAGTTGACTGATTGTTGGCTCGTATGTACAGAAGTTGACCAATCAAAAGTTGGAAGTGCAAACACGCATGCTCGGAATCCAGGAAGTGTTCGGTCGTGTAAACCTACGTTCCTAATTCACAAATCACATTCACCTGAACTTTCTCTTTATACGCTCGGAACGCGTCACTACGTTCTGCTTTGTTGGCCAATTACTTGATTCACGTTATTACGCTGGACCAAGCCGCCGTCACCCAATTTGGACAAAAGTTGGACGTTCGGTTGACCAACAATCGACTCGCGTGTACGAGGCTTTACACTTACATCAACTTCAGGAGTGTGTGCATACAGAACACTAAATTTCTGACACTGATATACTGGCACACAAACTCCCTAAACACAACAGTCAGATATGGGGACATCACTTCCCTTAGTGAATGAAGTGAAGTTGTGCTGACTTCAATCGCACAATCATGTACGAGCGATTGCAAGCAAACATCTTTTTTTTTTTTTCTAATTTTACCTGTAAATGATTTCAAAGTGTAATTTCACTTAGCTTCACCTCATTCACTAAGATATGTGAAAAATTACTTAGCAAAGTCAATATTTATACAGGCAGCAAAGGGGTGGTAAAAGGATGGATCCACCCCCTGACTGCCTATCTACAACCCACCATTGCAGTTGGAGCAGTGGTGGCTTGTGGTATATTTCGCAGGGTCGGTAGGGTCCACACACAACCACCTACCCTCATCCCCCATGGGTCATTTGGGTCAATGAGCCCCGCACTTACCCCCAGGCAGCGCTTCCCTGCGGGCGGCAGCTTTGTCCCCTGAGTCTCCTCCGGTGGCCTCCACATCTCCTCCCTCCTCCTCTCTCCTTGTCATGGTCCAATAGGATCATTTGTTGTTTTGGCCAATTGGGAAACGGGTCTCAGGACCTGCTTCTTGATTGGGGGGGGATTCAGTGTGAAAATAGCGAATGTTCAGTCGCCATTGTCACACAACTGGGTGCTCTGCACTCCAAGCCCACCCTTTTTTGAAGCCTATTAGAGCCTCACTATTGGAATCCCTGTGACTGGTACCCTGTATGTAAATCAGGGGGCCGGACACATGGATGGGGGGGGGGGCAATGCCCCTGCGCCCCTAATGGACAAGCCAACCCTGAGTTGGAGGCATTCGTACAAGCGGTGCTTTGCAGCTGCTGAAAACTGGTCATTTTGGACAAGCAAGCTTGCCTGTTAAATTCACCCATTGCAGTGAACGGGACCACACTGCAACCACCAGTCAAATGCGTAGCTCACAGTTGGCTCACAGCCCCCAAAACATTATAGATTTTTTAAAAGCCATGACCCTAAGGAATAAAATGGTGGTATGTTATATTGCTTTTGGTGCTGCTAAAAGTAGAGGGGAAAGCGTATCCCTGTGTCACAGAACATGGGGTGCAGGCATATTCTGATACCAATACAGACTAGTAAGTGTGAAGGAAAAAGGATCGTCACCGCTCCTGACCAGCCCAGGTGAATAACTGGTAAGGAGCGGCCACAGCCCACATGTCTCCATCAAACCTCACACCCCAATAACCTTTGCCCCACCCACCTGGGCTTAGCCATAGGGTGGGAGCATAGAGCAGGATGAATAGTGATGAAAGGTCAAAAACAGATGCTGACTAGCTAAAGAGCAATTTGAGTTAAAACTGCAGTGGGGAAAAAGAATGTATAGAAAAAGTGGAAGCAACAACTATGAGAGAGAGGGTTGTCTTAAACCACCATGAAAAAAAAAAACAAAATAAATGTAAGGTGGTATAATGAAATAAAGAATCTTAACCACTTAAGGACCGGAAGGATTTCCAGCTTTAGGACCGGAGCCCTTTTTGCGATTCGGCGCTGCGTCGCTTTAACTGACAATTGCGCGGTCGTGCGGCGTTGTACCCAAACAAAATTTGCGTCCTTTTTTTCCCACAAACAGAGCTTTCTTTTGGTGGTATTTGATCACCTCTGCGTCATTTCTGATCGCCGCTATAAACAAAAGAAGAGCGACAATTTTGCAAAAAAAAAAAAACAAATTTCTTACTTTTTGCTAAAATACAAATCCAAAAAAAAAATATAAAAAAAAATTTTTTTTCACAGTTTTTGGCCGATTTATATTCTTCCTCATATTTGCGATAAAAAAAATCGCAATCGGCATTTATTGATTGGTTTGCGCAAAAGTGGTCGCGTTTACGGATGATGAGAATTCATTTTTGTTTTTTTGTTTTTTTAATTTTTTACTAGTAATGGCGGCGATCTGCGATTTTTAGCGGTACTGCGATATTTCAGCGGACATGTCGGAACATTTTGACACTTTTTTGGGACCATTGGCATTTATACAGCGATCAGTGCTATAAAAATGCACTGATTACTGTGTAAATGCCATTGGCAGTGAAGGGGTTAACCTGCAGGGGGCGCTCTAAGGGTTAACTATGTTCCCTGGGCGTGTTCTAACTGTATGGGGACTGCCCTAGCTGGGGAAGGGAAGTGGTCACAGCCTCCATGTACAGGAAGGCTGTGATCACAGCCCTTCCCCCTTCACAGAATGGAGGTCCGTGTTTACATACACGGACCTCCGCTCCTTCACTCCGGGGGGGGGGGCATCGCGGGTGGCCGGCGGCAATCGAAGCCGCCGCACAAGAAAGGGAACAATGATAAAAAAAAAAAGCTAAACTAAAGATTAACTATCATGAAAAAAAATTGAATAATAGGAAGGATGAATAAAATAAATAAAGAGTGGAAATAAATCCTTAAGAAAAAAAAATCAACCTCTTGGCGCCGACGGTACAGAAATATGTGGCCTCTCGGTGAGTGGGCTTTAACTAGGGTTGGGTGAACGGTTCGGCCCGCGCATACGTTCGGGCCGAACTTCTGTTGTTTGCCCGATCCCCAAGTTTAGAACATTATGGGGTGTTCGGCGTGACTTCGGCACTGCCGAATGCCCCATAATGCATGGTGCGCAGACGGTGCGCACAGCTCCTCCTCCATGGGAGCGCTGCCACCGTCGCTTTGTTTTGATGGTTTATTTATAGTGAAGGGCGCAGCCACCAGGTGACGTACGGGTGATCCCACCCCCTTCTGATGTCATGTGATGTCAGAGGGTTGGGCCACTCAATTAAGTCACCGGGTGGCCACGCCCTTCACTATAAATAAATGTATTTACTTTTTTCCTTGGTTTTATGTTTTTGGTGGATGTTATGTGTGTAATGTACTTTGCATTTTGAAAAAAAAAAAAAGAAGAAAAGAATAAAAAAGGGGGAAAAAGGGAAAAAAAAACGAGCACAGATGGCGGCAGCCCTCCCATGGAGGAGGAGCTGTTGCTGGGTTTTTTTGGGGGGGTCTGTTGCTCACCGTGATTGACGATGGACTACAATGGGGGACACTTATTTTTTTACTTTTTAATAAAGGACTTGTCCCTAATTGTCTCCTGGGGTTTTTTCTTTTTTGACACTTTTTGTTGAAGTAGTAGGGGTACAATGTACCCAATACTAAGTCACATGGGGGGGCTGGATCTAGAGACCCCCTTATTAAAAGGTCCTTCCAGATTTTGATAAGCCCCCCCACCTGCACACCCCCACAACCACAGCCCAGGGATGTGGGAAAGAGGCTCTTGTCCCCATCAACATGGGGACAAGCTTCTTTGGGGTGGGGGGCGCAGAGCCCCCCCGCCCCAAAGCACCCATACTCCTCATGTTGAGGGCATGTAGCCTGGTACGGTTCAGGAGGGGGGGGGGTGCTCGCTCGCCCCCCCTATCCTGGCTGACCAGGTTGCATGCTTGGATAAGGGTCTGGTTAGGATTTTAAGGGGGACCTCACGTCAATTTTTAAAAAAATGTTGGCGTGGAGTTCCCCTTAAAATCCAAACCAGACCCAAAGGGCCTGGTATGGACTGGGGGGGACCCCACGCAAATTTTTTCAGTGATTTATTTGCGTCCGGCAATACATCACAGCTGCAATTTTAAATGACAATTTTCCCTTCACAAATGTCATTTTGCTCTGGCTCTATTCTACACCTCACAGAGATGCGCCCTTTTACAGGCAGACTAAGGGGACTCCCCAGGCACAATATTTAAGGAATATTTCATTTTTATTGTTTCACTTTAAGCATTATTAAAATCACTGCTCCTGAAAAAATTATTTAAAAATGTTTTTTTACATTGATACATGTCCCCTAGGGCAGGACCCAGGTCCCCATACACTTTTTATGGCAATGGCTTGCGTATAAGTCTTTAAAATGAGCACTTTTGATTTTTCATGCTTGGGTCCCATAGACTTTAATGGTGTTCGAATGTTCGGACAAACTTTTTGCCTGTTCGCATGTTCTGGTGCGAACCGAACCGGAGGGTGTTCGGGCCGATCCCTAGCCTTAACACTGGGTGGCTGCATATTTGTGTGCAGCGTACCAGAATGTAAACATATCACCCCAGTTTTTGGTGAAATGGCTTTGGTGGTGCTCTTCTCTGATTAGGAGATATCGGCAGATACAGAGATACAGAGTAACATTTGTTTTTTATAAACATTGATTAGATAGGGGATAGAAAGGTACAAAGCAGCATTGTTGATAAACATTGATCAGACCGGACATAGAGAGATACAAAGTAGCATTGTTTATACAGTTGTCTTTACAGTTCGGGTTCGCTCAACAGTCATGTCAGAATATGGTGTCATGTCAGAATATGGTGTCATGTCAGAACATGGTGTCATGTCAGAATATGGTGTCATGTCAGAATAGGGTGTCATGTCAGAACATGGTGTCATGTCAGAACATGGTGTCAGGTCAGAACATGGTGTCAGGTCAGAACATGGTGTCATGTCAGAATATGGTGTCATGTCAGAATAGGGTGTCATGTCAGAACATGGTGTCATGTCAGAATATGGTGTCATGACAGAATAGGGTGTCATGTCAGAATAGGGTGTCATGTCAGAATATGGTGTCATGTCAGAATATGGTGTCATGTCAGAACATGGTGTCATGTCAGAATATGGTGTCATGTCAGAATAGGGTGTCATGTCAGAACATGGTGTCATGTCAGAATATGGTGTCATGTCAGAATATGGTGTCATGTCAGAATAGAGTGTCATGTCAGAATAGGGTGTCATGTCAGAATAGGGTGTCATGTCAGAACATGGTGTCATGTCAGAACATGGTGTCATGTCAGAACACGGTGTCATGTCAGAACATGGTGTCAGTGACAATGTTGGAGAGAGTTGCACAGTTCCATATCTCCATGTACAGCCTCTGAAGAGTCTGTCATGTCAGAATATGGTGTCATGTCAGAACATGGTGTCATGTCAGAATATGGTGTCATGTCAGAATATGGTGTCATGTCAGAATATGGTGTCATGTCAGAACACGGTGTCAGGTCAGAACATGGTGTCATGTCAAAACGTCAGGCCCGACGTCAGGGAAAAATCTGCGTTTTTTTAGGCGTTTTGCATCGGCGTTAATAATCGTTAATGCGTGTTAGTGAGCGGCGGCGTCAATAGGCGTTTTTTTTTTAAAAAAACATTCCTCTACTATCTTTTAACCTAAAAACGTCAACGTCAAAAACACCAAAACATTACAGCCTCAGAACGCGATGGCCGTGGGTTCTAGTTTCACTAACGCCGACGCCATCTACAGCTCAAAAACGTCGGTGTTTTTATGGGGCCATTGACTAACATGGAGAGCTGCAAAAAACGCCAGAAAACGCGGCGTCAAAAAACGTCCGTGTGTATGAGGCCTTAGCCTTAAAAATGACCAGATTTATTTATCAAGAATCAATCACTGGAGATATTTGCAGCTTCTGATGGAGACTCCCCAGACCGGTTCTTCAGCTGCTCATTCACAGAAATTTCCCTGACATCAATTTAACAAAAAATCTTTGTCTATCCTGAGCTTCTGCATTCTTTCAGAGACAGTCAGTGCTGAGTGCTAATGGAGCTCTGGATTGGAGCAGACATGGCGGCACAGCAGGAACAGGTGAGCAGCATTGGTCAGATTGCAGGGTGTCCCCGCATGTGTAAGGTGTCACCAATGACTTTGTTCAGCAAGGAGTTCTTATTCTTAAAGGGCACCTGTCATGGCTGTAATATAGGAGCATCCATTGTCTTATATTTTAAGGCTCTGCTGCTGTAATTGTTAACGTATACAGTATGTACCATGCATGCAATCATTGAGTCTGACATGCAGATGCGTTGTGCTGGTGGGAGGGGGTCATCTAGTAAAGACGGAGATGGCAGCCCAGATAGCAAGGATAACTTGCCACAAATGTCTGGCAGTGGTGAATTGTAAGCCTTGTTAGCTTGCTGGGCATTTTCACTGGCAGGTTGTAAATTCGTAGAGCACTTGAAGCACAAGTTGTAGTTAGGGTTGCCACCTTTTCTTCAAGTCAAACCCGAACACTTTAGCAGCGCACAGCAATTTTTTTTTATAGTATAAACTATACATATATTTTGCTATTAAATAACATTTCTAATTATATGACATTAATAACAAGAGTCCGCCTTTACATCAGAGTCCACAGAGTTCCCCTTTTACATCTGAATCCGCAGAATTCCACTTTTACATCTGAACTCGCAGAGTTCCCTTACACTGTAAGGGGGTTTTTT
>BLSH010144288.1:167871-180147 GCA_018402905.1 Glandirana rugosa | reverse complement strand
TCGGACAGATATGTGATGGGGTCGGACAGATATGTGATGGGGTGTAGTGTATAGACAGGCTAGGGTAGTGTATAGACAGGCTAGGGTAGTGTATAGACAGGCTAGGGTAGTGTATAGACAGGCTAGGGTAGTGTATAGACAGGCTAGGGTAGTGTATAGACAGGCTAGGGTAGTGAATAGACAGGCTAGGGTAGTGAATAGACAGGCTAGGGTAGTATATAGACAGGCTAGGGTAGTACAGGGGCAGGTGGAGTAGTCTGGGGGCAGTTGTCACCATGAGACACAAAACTGCTGGAAAATAAATCTTGGTCGTCAGTTTGCTGGGTAAATAGAAGAGAAGGAGAGGTGGCCATGGTTCAATTTGCTGCCCCTCTCAAAGTGCTGCCTGGGTCCAATGGACCCATTGGGACCCATGGTAGAGCCGGCCCTGTATACATTACACAGCTGGAAAGGGTTTAACAAACATTACATTGCGTTTTACAGAGTGAAGGTGGAAAGTGTCATCATGAATGTACATTGTAACTGGATGTGAGCGTCTCCTGTTGGCTACAATGTAACATTTGTAATCCCAATTGCGAGTGGAGAGAACACAACAGGTGTCAGGGTTTCACAAACTGCTCTAGTTTCCCACTGCATTATCTCTCTCTCTGAGGGGTTCCTCTCTACTTCCTGGCCCATTCTGGGGTATCTCTTGCCTCTGCAGCCCACTATGGGATCCTTCCTTGTTGTGTGAGGGGACCTTCTCCACTTTCTGGTCCTTGTGGGGTTTAGGGTTGCCACCTCATCCCTTTAAAACCAAACACATATTACACAGATTCTGTGGCTGATTAAAGTGGTAATTAAACTCAGCGCCTTATCTGCATTAAATTAGCCTCAGAACCTGTGCAATCCATATGTGTTTGGGTTTAAAGGGATGAGGTGGCAACTAGAGTTGAGCGAACACCTGAATGTTCGGGCTCAGCGGGTTTGGCCAAACTTCGCGAAAAAGTTCAGGTTCGGCATCAAACTTGACTCCGGACCCCAAACCCCATTGAAGTCAATGGTGACCCAAACTTTTGGGCACAAAAATGGCTGTAAAAAAGTCCTGGAAAGGGCTAGAGGACTGCAAAAGGAAGCAAAATGGGGGTAAGAGTAGGACCCTGCAAACAAATGTGGATAGGGAAATAACTTAAAATCACCTAAAAAAATAAAAATTGGAGGAGGAGGTGCATGTGGAGTAGGAGCCTAGAGGTTGAGGAGGCGGAGACCGTGGCGGTGTTGGTGGAAGTGGTGGTGGAGGAGGAGGAGGTAGCCAACACTGTTTTAAGTTTATTTGTTTTTTTTCTGATTGGGGTAACCCCCAAAATATTGAGACATATTAAAAAACAAAACAAAAACAAGTATACCAATGGCTGTGTGAGTCCGGTCTTAATGTCTATTCTGCACAAGGTACAGACAAGTCTTGTGGGATCCATGCCTGATTCATTTTAATAAACGTTAGCTTGTCCACGTTGGCTGTTGACAGGTGGCTGCGCTTGTCTGTAATAACGCCCCCTGCTGTGCTAAACACACGTTCAGACAATACACTTGCTGAAGGGCAGGCCAGCACCTCCAAGGCATAAAGGGCAAGCTCAGGCCATGTGCCCAATTTGGAGACCCAGAAATTGAATGGGTCAGACCCATCAGTCAGTACCTGTAGGAGTGTGCACGCATACTGTTCCACCATGTTGCTGAAATGCTGCCTCCTACTAAGACGTTGCCTATCAGCTGGTGGTGCTGTTTGTTGTGGTGGGCTGCTGACAAAGCTTTTCCACATTTCGGCCATGCTAACCCTGCCTTCTGAGGTGCTGGCGGTGCCACAGCTGTGTTGGCGACCTCTTCCTCCTCCTCCTCTGCCTTCGCCTTGTGCTTCCACTGAGCCCCCGGTGTCATTTGGGAATTCCCTCAGCAGCGGGTCTACCAGCGTGCGCTTGTAGTCACGCATCTTCTGATCACGCTCCAGTGAGGGAATTAAGAAAGGCACATTGTCCTTGTACCGGGGATCCAGCAGGGTGGCCACCCAGTAATCTGCACAAGTTAAAATGTGGGTAACTCGGCTGTCGTTGAGCAAGCACTGCAGCATGTAGTCGCTCGTGTATCAGGCTGCCCAGAGGCAAAGACAAGCTGTCCTCTGTGGGAGGTGGATCATATGCGTCCTCCGTATCCCCCCAGCCACGCTCCAGTGATTCCCACGAGCTGCGTTGGGTGCCACCCTGCTGTGAACACGATTCCTCCTTCTCCTCCTCATCATCATCTTCCTTCCTCTTCCTTCCTCCTCCTTCCTTCCTCCTCCTTCCTCCTCCATCCTTCCTCCTCCTTCCTTCCTCCTCCATCCTTCCTTCCTCCTCCTCCTTCCTTCCTCCTCCTTCCTTCCTTCCTCCTTCCTTCCTTCCTCCTCCTTCCTTCCTCCTCCTTCCTTCCTCCTCCTTCCTTCCTCCTCCTTCCTTCCTCCTCCTTCCTTCTGTGCCAGGCAAGTGATGTGCGTCAAACCAGCTAGGCCCAGAGCTGCTACGAGATTTCGCCCATTATCTCACACCACCAGGCCGGGCTTGAGGCTCAGTGGCAACAACCAGTCATCGGTCTGTTGTTCAATGCCCGTTCACAGCTCCTGCGCAGTGTGGGGTTTATCCCCCAAACATATCAGTTTTAAAACAGCCTGCTGTCGTTTCCCCCTGGATGTGCTGATGTTGGTGGCGAAGGTGTTACGCTGACCGGATGAGGAGATGGTAGAGGAGGAGGAAGCGGAGTAGGAGGAGGAGGCAACAGGAGGCAAAGAGAAATGCCCTGCAATCCTCGGTGGTGGAAGGACATGCGCCAAATGGCTAGCCGGCTCAGGCCCACCCGCCACTACATTTGCCCAGTGTGCAGTTAGTGAGATATAGCTTCCCTGCCCATGCTTGCTGGTCCATGTAGCAGTGGTTATGTGGACCTTGCCACTGATGGCGTTGCGCAGTGCACACCTGATCTTGTCCCTGACTTGTTTGTGCAGGGAAGGGATGGCTCGCCTGGAAACGTAGTGGCGGCTGGGTAGCACGTACTGTGGGACAGACACCACCATCAGGTTTTTAAAACTGTCCGTGCCCACCAGATGGAATGACAGCATTTCAAAGGCCAGGAATTTTTAAATGCTGGCATTCAGTGCCAGGGATCGTGGGTGGGTAGGGGGGTACTTACTCTTTCTCTCCAGTGTTTGGGAGATGGACAGCTGTAAGCTTCCATGGGACCATGGTGTGGAAATGCTTGGGGACGGTGGCGATATGGTGGCGTTGCTGTCACATCCTCTGTTTGCTGGGTGGCAGGTGACGCTGGCACTGTAGAGGTGGAGGAAGAGGCCGAGGCAGCAGCAGAAGAGGAAGGCGGAGGAGGATGAGACCTTTCTTGGATTTTGAGGTAATTATTCCACTGCAGCTCATGCTTTGCATTTAGATGCCTGGTCATGGAGGTTGTGCTCAGGTTTAGAACATTTGTGCCTCGCTTCAGCCTCTCATTGCACAGCGTGCAAACCACTTGTTTCTTGTCGTCAGCACATTGTCTGAAGAACTGCCACGCCGGGGAACGCCTTTGAGCTGCCTTTGGTGTGCTAGGTCCCTGGGTGCGGTGGGTAGTAGCAGGCGTAGTGTCTAGGGGACGCTCGCTCCGCTTTTGCAGCCGGCTTCCTCTTTTGCTGTGCTGGTGCCTCTGTGCGACCACCACCTCTTCCTCCAAACTCCACACATCACTCGCATGACCCTCATTCCATGTGGGGTCTAGGACCTCATCATCCTCCACATCATCTTGCACCCACCCTTCACCACTGCCCTCCTTGTCATGTAGCACACTGAGGCAAGCTGCAGCAGTTGGCACCTGTGTTTCGTCATCATCAGAAATGTGCTGCGCTGGTGTTTCCATGTCCTCATCCTGCAACAGAAGTGGTTGGGCATCGGTGCACTCAATGTCTTCCACTTCTGGGGCAGCGCTATGTGGATGGCCCACGGAAAGCACACCAGGAGAGTCATCAAAAAGCATAAGAGTCTCTTGCAGGACTTGGGGCTCAGACTGCTTGGCTGATTTACAAGGGGCTGAGGTGAAAGACAGATGGCCATGGGGTTCAGGTGCCAACTCTGAGCTTTCATCAAGGGACCGGGAGGGAGACAATGTGAAGGAACTGGAGGCATTGTCAGCCACCCAATCTACTATCGCCTGTACTTGTTCTGGCCTCACCATTCGTTGAGGGGCATTCGGGCCTACAATATAACGTTGAAGGTTCTGTCGGCTACCTGAGGAAGGTGTTTCACTTGTGCGTGTAGCTGGCACAGATCGACCACGTCCTCTCCTTGCAACAGGAGCTTCAGCAACACCACCAGCACCACGATCATTCATTTTTTTTTTTTTTTTTTTTTTAAACCAGCAACGTAGACGCACTTTTTATTCTTGCGCTAGAAATGCACCGCTCACACCAGCAGCAGAAAACTCTCCCTATAGCAGTGTGAGATGATTTTAAAACAATAATCTGTCCCTCACAGCACTAGTAAACTGTACCTAGTCCAGTATCAGATCATTTTAGAACGCTAAGCTTTTGCCTCACAGCACCGCCAGGAACCTGTCTGTACTGCAGGATGAGATATTAGAACGGTAATCTATCCCTCACAGCAGCGATAGCATCCTCTCCCTACACTAGCCTGAGACGATGTGACACGCGGCATACTTGACTCCAGCTCATGTAGAGGCTGGGTCACATGATGCACTAGCCTATCACAGCCATGCCATTAGTAGGCATGGCTGTGATGGCTTCTAAGGGCAAACGAGTGAAACACTTGTTGATTGGATGCCCTGCAGCTATAGAAAATGCTCAAAAAAATACCTGAATACCGAACCCAGACTTTTTTTTTTTGTTTTTCAAATGTTCGGGGCACAGACACCCCAAAGTCCGGTACGAATCTGAACTTTACAGTCCGGGTTCGCTCAACTCTACTGCCAACCCTAGTAGGGTTCTCATTGGGACCTCTATTGGCTGTAGAACCCTCCATTGGGTTCTTCTTGGCTCTACACTCTCCGTGGGGGCCCTCTCTGCTCTATAGCCTTCCATAGCCCACCCTGCCTCTGTGGGCACAGCACATTATGCTGTGCTTACAAAGTGCAGGTAGAATGTATCATGAATGTAAACTGTAACTCTGTGTGTGATGTGAGGGGCTCCTGTTGGATACAATGTAACATTTGTAATAAATAACCATTCCTGGGTGTGTGTGAGGGGGATGAAGAGGACGTAACAGGTGTTGGTGTTTCCCAAACTAAAATTTGAATCTCCCCATCTATTGGTCACCGGCAGGTCCAGAAGGTCCCCCCCATTATGTTTATATATGAACTTATTGTCTGTAGCATTTCCTGATAGGTTAATCCTACATTCTGTGCCCATCCTCAGGTGGTGTCCCTGCAGGGGAAGGTGTGCCTGGTGACCGGTGCCAGCTCTGGGATTGGGGCTGGAACCGCCATCCTTTTTGCTGGTCTGGGGGCCCGACTGGCCCTAAATGGAAGAAACCAGGAGAAGCTGCAGGAGACGGCCCAACACTGCGAGGAGATCTCTGGCCAGAAGGTGGCGTGATATGTCATATGTATCTGTGTATACCATGTGTGTCCTTCATTGCTGTCTCCCCATCTATTCCCTCTGTGTGTAACACTGATTGTTGTTGTTTAGTTGTGTCCGACTCTTCGTGACCTCATGGACCATAGCACACCAGGCTTTTCTGTTCTCCACTGCCTCCCAGGGCTTGCATAACCAGTTCCATACCGGCTCGCTTACATTTACTGCTGCAGTGTGGCTTTATTACGCAAAATCATCGTCTATAAATGGCAGCTTGCGCATGCCCGCCACGCTCTGCAGGCGTGTGCCCGCGGCTTGGGCGGACCCAATGACACTGGCGTCAGTTAAATCTCTTATGCCCCTGCCAGCCCAGCCCCCTCACAGTTAGAACATAGTTAACCCCTTCACTGCGCCCTGCAGGTTAACCCCTTCACTGCCAATGACATTTACTCAGTAATCTGTGGATATTTAAATTTCTGATCGCTGTATAAATGTCATTGGTGTCAAAAATGTCCGACATGTCCGCCCCAATATCAAAGTCCTGATCAAAATCGCAGATCGCCGCCATTACCAGTAAAAAAAAAAAAAAAAAATGTGAAGACGCCAGGAATTAATTTGAATGGTTTGTAAATGCGGCAAACCAATCAATGATTTTTTTTTTTTTTTACCAAAAATATGAGGAAGAATATAAATTGGCCAAAACTGATGATTTTTTTTTTTTTTTATGGTCACTAACAGCCACATTTGAAAGGAAATTCCAATACCTATAATAGTTAGTAATAGTTAAGTTATTAATTATTTCAGATTTTCACATTTTTAGGTATTTGGATTTTAGAATTTACGAATATTGGGAAAAATTTGTTAAACGGGTTTTCGTTAATTCAGATATTTTTGAATTAAAACATTTGTCAAAATTCATTAAACTAATTCAGAACAAAACAAATTGCACATGTCTACTATCCATCTTGTTTTCTGTCCATCTCTTCTCCTCTTTCCTTCCATGTTTCCCAGCATCAGGATCTTTTCCAGTGAGTCATCTGTTTGCATTAGGTGACGAGCCGAACAACCCCCTGTTCGGATCTCGCCAGAACTTTCAAAAGTTTGGAATCGAATAATGAACCCCATTGAAGTCTATGGGACCTGAACGTGAAAAATCAAAAGTGCCCATTTTGAAAGCCTATATGCAAATAATTTGGCATACAATGGTTATGGGGGTCCGGGTATTGCCCTGGGGGACATGTATCGATGACATTTTTTTTTAATGAGCAGTGATTTTATTGATGCTTAACCACTTGCCGACCAGCCTCCATCATTATACTGCGCCAGGTTGGCTCGTTCCCGCGAATCGCCATCATTATACGTCGGCTCGTGCCCACTGGCCAGCGCTGGAGCCAATCAGTGGGTCCGGCGGACTCTGTCTGCTGGCTACCCGTGATGGTTCCCTGCAGTGACAGAACGGGGATCTGCCTGTGTAAACAAGGCAGATCTCTGTTCTGACAGGGGAGATCACACAGATTCTGTGTTTCTGCCATGCAGGAAAACAGATGTGTGTGTTTCCCCAGGCAGCCCATCCCCCATACAGTTAGAACACACAAACAGGGAACACATTTAACCCCTTGATCGCTCCTGATATTAACCCCTTCCCTGCCAGTGTCATTAGTACAATAACAGTGCATATTTTTAGCACTGATTACTGTAATAATGTCACTAGTTCCCAAAAAAGTGTCAAGTGTCAGGTGTCCGATCTGTCCGCCGCAATGTCGCAGCCCCGCCAAAAATCACTGATCGCTGCCATTGCTAGTAAAAAAATAAAAATGCCATAAATATATCCCATAGTTTGTAGATGTGATAAATTTTGTGCAAACCAATCAATATACGCTTATTGCAATTTTTTTTTACCAAAAATATGTACCAGGTACATATCGGCCTAAACTGATGAACGAATTATTTTTTTTACATTTTTTTTTTTGGATATTTACTATAACAAAAAGTAAAAAAATATATTGTTTTGTTTTTTATTTTCTTTTTTCAAAATTGTCAGTCCTTTTTTTGTTGTGCAGAGGTGATCAAATGCCACCAAAAGAAAGCTCTATTTGTGGGGAAAAAAGGGCATAGGTTTTGTTTTGGTACGACCGAGCAATCATCAGTTAAAGCGATGCAGGGCTGTATCACAAAAAATTGCCTGGTCATTAAGGAGGTAAAGCCTTCCAGCCTTTAGGTGGTTAAAGTGAAAGCATAAAAAAAGTCCTTTCAATATAGTGCCTGGGGGGTCCCTTTAATCTACCTGTAAGGTGGCACATCTGTATCGTGTATAGAATTTGCTGCAGCAATAATTGCATTTATAAAGCCAAAAAAATGATATTTTCCCTGCAAGCTTCCTTTATTTTGTAAGCAACGCCAGTGTGTATGATGAGGCCACAATGTAGTGCACTGTGAACAAGATTAGAGATTTTTTGGATACATTCTGGTGTCTCTTCCACAGACTTTGGATAGAAGTAACGGGTGCGGACAAACTGGGCTGTGGGTGTCTGTGGCGGCTTCACACCATAACCCTTTAGAGCACAGGTGTCAAACTGGCGGCCCTCCAGCTGTTGCAGAACTACAAGTCCCATGAGGCATTGCAAGGCTGGCAGTTACAAGTATGGCTCCCACAGGCAGAGGCATGATAGGACTTGTAGTTGCACAACAGCTGGAGGGCTGCCAGTTTGACACCCCTGCTTTAGAGGATGAAAGCAAAACTTGGCCCTGCTGTCAAAAATTGCAATGATATGCACCTGTCGAACAGGTGCAGAAAAATTGGTCTTCGGGTGTCGGTGGCGCCTTCCCACCGTAACCCTATGGAGATGCTCTTGATGAAGGCAAAAAAATTTGCAATGATATGCACCTGTCAAACGGGTGCAGAAAAATTGGCCTTTGAGTGTTAATTGTGCCCATTAAACCTACACCGAAAACATTCTACCAGATGAAATGAACAGCCACAACGCTAGGCAGCCTAGAAGTCCTGCAGAGATTCCACATTCCAAAAACACTTAATCTACGACATCGGCACCCCTCTTCATAGCTGCTGGTAATCCAGGACTGATTTATTTTGATAAAAATTAGACGGTCCATGAAGTCTGGGGACAGACATGTTCTATGATCGGTAACAAAACCTCCAGCAGCGCTGAATGACCGTTTGGAAAGCGCGCTGGATGCAGGACAGCCCAGCAGCTCAATTGCATACTGGGCAAGTTCTGGCCAGTGATCTATTCTCATGACCCAGTAAGCCAGTTGATTGTAGACTGGAAAGCTCTCCATCTCTATTTTCACCCCTTTATAATCGTCCTGGGCGGCGAGGACTAAAAAAATGGAGAAATGTATCATTTAGGTGGCTGCCTTCTCCACTGCTCCTCTCTTGACCAACAGAAGCCTCAAAACTATGTTTTCCACAACACTGTAACCTACCAGAGTTGGGAAAAGCGTTTGATAAACTCCTCTTTAAGGTGTCCCAAAGAGATTTCGGGATGAGTTCTGAGACTTTCCCCTTATAATGGTGGTCAAGGAGGGTTGCCAGCTAATAGTGATCCTTCTCCTTTATGCCACGTATTCTTGGGTCCTTTCCCAGGCTTTGGAGCATGAGGTTGCCCATGCACCGCAAATTTGCGGAGGCATGAGAAGCAGACTCCTCAGGGTCACTCAGGATTACAGTATCTGTTACTGCCTCCCTCAGCCATGTAATACTCCCAACAGTTCTGGGGATGGAAAACCATCGCTTACTGTTTGACATTGGTCTTCCTCTGTTTCAATGCCTCTGAAACTGCTCAAATCATCCTCGTCGTCCTCCTCCTCCCGTGTGTTCTGTGGCATAGGAATGATGGTGTCTGCGTAAAGTGGGCCTTGAGAGGAAAGGAAGTCCTCCTCTTTCTCCCACTTCTCTGCCTCGAGTGCCCTGTCCATAATGTCATGCAGAGTCTCGGCTCACCATACTTGTGGACTCAAATGGTGACAGTAGAGTGCATGCATCCTTTATGAGCAGCCATTGGCGTGGGGGAAAAAAGCCGAGCCAGCCTGAGCCTGTCATTGTGCCATACTCATAAAGTACTCGTTGATGGCCCTCTGCTATATGTGCAGCCACTGCAAAGCTGAGTTCCACCTGGTTGGCATGTCACAAATCAGGCAGTTTACGGGCAGGTGGAATTCCCACAGAATTTCAGCCAACTGAGCACTGGCTGAAATGGCTACAGACTCTTCTGGCCTGCTGTAGCAGGTCTTCCAACCCTGGGTACATATTTAGGAAATGCTGCACCACCAAAATTGAGGCCATGTGCCAGGCATCGCACATGTGTCAACTTTCACTGTCTAAGGGCAGACAGGAGGTTTGTGCCATTATCGCACACCACCATTCCTGGCTCCAACTGGCATGATGTGAGCCACCTCTGGGCCTGTCCCTGCAGAGCTACAAGAATTTCTTCTCCGGTGTGGTCCCTGTCCCCTAGAAACACCAGATGAAGCACTGCATGGCACCTTTTAGCCTGACTCATTGAATAGCCCTTTGAACGCTTAGGGGGTACCTCAGGTTCATAGGACAATTCAGCAGAGGAGGGCATGGAGGAGAAGGAGGTAGAGCTCACAGGTCTGACATCACCAGCTGTATGGAGACATGGGGGCACGACAAGCTGCACCACTGAGGCCTGTCCTGCATTCTTCTGAGTTGCAAACAGCGTTACCCAGTGTGCTGTGAACAAAATATATTGTCCCTGTCCATGCTTGCTAGACCACGTGTCAGCAGTAATGTGGACTTTGTGGCTGACTGCCTTGCCCAACTATGCCACAGCATTGCCTTCAACGTGATGGTAGAGAGATGTAATGGCCTTGTGTGAAAATAGCATCTGGGAACCTGCCATTGTGGTGCAGCACATTCTGCAAATTCATGGAAAGAGGCAGAATCTACCAGGCAGAAAGGCAGAAGTTGAAGAGACAGCAGCTTTGACAAGCTTGCATTTAGAAGCTGGGCATGTGGGTGGCAGGGACTGTATTTTTTTCAGCTGCAGCAGATTGGGTAGAGAAATGTGCTGGCTATAGTCTGCAGCTGGTGGTGTGCTGCTGGGACCTGGGACACCCTGTGCTGTGCTATACCATCATCCCTGTCAGAGAGAGGTCATGAGGTATAGGAGGGGCAGACTGAGGTAAGGAGGAGGGACAGATTTGTGCCTCTCCTGTGTGCCTTTTAGGTGCTCTTGCCAACAGGCTGAGTGGTGGGATGTTAAATGCCTTGTCAGGCATGTGGTATCCAAATGGCTGGTGTTTTTGCCAACTTTTATGTGCTTGAGACAGTTTGCCAATGGCAACAGTGTGATCGGCTGCACATGTACTAAAAAAGGCCCAGACAGCTGAGCTGTGGAAAGTGGGCCAGGAGAGAACAGCTCCACAATGTGATGGAATAGGGTGGCTGCTCTCTAATCTTAAATGATGGCTGCCTCGCTGGGGTTGTGCCTCAACCTCACTTCCTCCTCTGCTCTATCCGGCGCCCAAGTTGCATCAGTGACCTCATCATCTCCTCCATCCTCAATACCACTGTAGAACGCTTGGCAATATGCTGCGGCTGGGGGAACATGGCTGCCAATTTGTGTACCAGTGTTCTCCCCTCTCTGTAGGATCATGCTCCTGCCTTGCTCAACCTCAGAACCAACATCTGAATCAAGCAATGGCTGTGCATCGTCAAGGAGCAAGTGCCTGACGCTGTGTTCAAATAACTCAGCTGACTCCTCCATGCCTGATGCTGGGGCTATGGCAGGAATAGCAGTGGACAAGGAGGCAGGTTTAGCCAGTATGGCAGTTGCAGGGAACTGCATACTAATCTCTGCTTGGGTGACACAGGATGAGGAGCATGAGGACAGTTTAGTAAGACAGTCTACCACCTCCTCTGCATGCTGTGCTGGATAGCACGGGCAACATCATTAAACAAAGGAAATGATGCCCTGCCTGAGGACTGACCACGTCCACCTTTGTCTGTGGACACATACGCTGCTGGACCCCTTACAGTGCCTTGGGAATATCTGCCTCTCCTTGTTGTCTTCCCAGACATGATGGGGCGGTGCTTATTAACAAAACGTAATGAAAAAGTGTAAATGTGTACCTGGATGCGCTTTAATCAATGGAAAGTGGTGTTTGGCACACTTTAACCACTTGCCGACCGCCGATCGGAATCTGACGGCGACAAGGTGGCTCTATTGCGCAAAACGCTGTCATATGACGGTGGCTGCGGGATCGAGCCTAGTGAGTGCGCGTGCGCTCACTGTGTTCGGGGAGGGCCAGGGAGCGGGTGCGGTGGAGTCGATCTCCGCCGGCCACCCGCGATGCCCCCCCGGAGTGAAAGAACGGAGGTCCGTGTAAGTAAACCCGGACCGGCGTTCTGTGAGGGGGGGAAGGGCTGTGATCACAGCCTTCCTCTACATGGAGGCTGTGACCACTTCCCTTCCCCAGCTAGGGCAGCCCACACAAAGTTAGAACACGCCCAGGGAACATAGTTAACCCTTAGAGCGCCCCCTGCAGGTTAACCCCTTCACTGCCAATGGCATTTACACAGTAATCAATGCATTTTTATAGCACTGATCGCTGTATAAATGCCAATGGTCCCAAAAAAGTGTCAAAATGGTCCGACATGTCCGCTGAAATATCGCAGTACCGCAAAAAATCGCAGATCGCCGCCATTACTAGTAAAA
>BLSH010144288.1:107899-120029 GCA_018402905.1 Glandirana rugosa | reverse complement strand
AGGAGTCTAGGTGGTAGTTTTGTTAGAATCTAGTGGCCGTTCCTGTAGAATATTATACACCCCTGAAGTTGGACCAGGGACTGATGCCGGACCTGAGGAGGCGCCCTGGGTCCTCCAAGGTGAGTGGTGATTTGTTTGAGAATAGTCTTTTACTGAACATGCTACACACCTCCACAAAAGTGCGCCTCCTCTCTCTGATGTGCAAAGAGAGGGGAGCAGTGTTGTGCATGAGGGCATATCTGGAAAAAAACAGTCTGTTTACAAATGATGTTTTATAAGTAAGTTGCTTTTAGGTGAGTCAGTGTACCAGCCTAGTACGTGGGTATTCGAATGTTTAGTGGTTATTTGGGTGTGGGTCGTTAGTTTTCCAGATATATGTTTGGCTGGGTGTGGGTTTATTGGTGATTTGTAAGCTTATGGGTGCATGATCCGACCATGTGACTGAGTGGATTTTCGTTGAATGAATATTTTGTAGTAAACATTTGTCTGACAAAAAAAGGTCTATACGGGAGTACGTGTTGTGACGAGGGGAGAGAAACGTGTAGTCTCTCTCCTCCGCGTGAAAACACCTCCACACATCGTACAAGTCATTTTCTGATAAGAGTTTGTTTAGTGGTGAGTGGAACCTCCTGGGTCCCGCGGAGGAGTCCAGGCCGTAGTCAGGGACCAGGTTGAAGTCCCCACATATTATAAGATGTCCTTGCCGGTGATCTAAGATTGTTTTGATGGTGGATCTGAGGAATCTCATTTGGTGTTGGTTAGGCGCGTACAATGATGCGATAGTATAGGTAGAGTTTTCAATTTGGCAGGTGATAATTCGGTATCTCCCCTCCGGATCTGAGGTGCATTGTAGAAGTTGGAAGGAAATTGAGTCTTTGAAGGCAATGCAAACACCTCATTGCTTTTTGATGTAGTTCGATTGGAATATATGCGAGAAAGATTTGTGTTGGAATTTCGGGGCATTACCCAAAGCAAAGTGGGTTTCCTGCATGCATATAATGTCACAGTTGTGTTTAATAGCCGTGTTCCAGAGCGAGTGTCTCTTGGCAGGGTGATTTAGACCCTTGGCATTGATAGAGAGTATATTGATTGTCATAGTAGGTGGGTGTTATAAAAACTGGATGCAGGACTCACGTTTAGATGAGTGGAAGGTGATGTTAAGGAGCCTGAAGAGTAACGTGGTTTGTTCTCCAGAGTATCGATGGATTTGCGCGAAGAGTTCTAGGTTCTTTGGAAGCAGGCTTGATTGGAAGTAGCTGGTTGCTTGGTAGGCGTGTAAACTGGCCTGCGATCTGGGCCCCTGTGGGGGTAGAGGCCTGTAGAAGAAAAGGTTAACAAGCAGAAACAATAACAAACAAATATGTATTATTAACATTCAGCTGTTTGTACTGAGTAGCAGCTGATAGGTGGGGGTAAAGTTCAAGGCCTCGTTAGGGGTGAACCCGAGGCCCGATCATGTTGGGTCGTCGTTTCCTGCCTGTGCGGTGATTTCTTAGGGTAGTCATAGTTTGTTGCCCTGTTTCGTTGGTAGTATCGGGAAAGGTGAGGTTGGGACTCTTTTTAGGGCGGTTCTCTTGTGGGAGCTCAGGAATTATACCCCAGGAGTTGAGGAGTTTCATTCCATTATGGATTTTGGAGACAACATGGTGGGTGCCATTCCTGGTGATTATAAGGGTGGCGGGGTGGCGCCACTTATAGGCCAGCTTATGGTTGTTTAAGGCCTTGGTCACCGTTTTGAGTTGCCTCCTGAGCTGCAGAGTATGTTGAGAGAGGTCCGGATAGATTTGCAGACCTGTAAATGGATCTGGGAAGTGAGGTAGGGATCTTGATGAGGTCAAAATTTTGTTCTTTGGCCTGGAAAAAATGGACCCTCAGTAGGACATCTCTAGGAATGGAGTCCTCCAGATGGCGAGGCTTAGGGATTCTGTGAATGCGGTCAATGGTGAGTTCAATTGGTGATAGTTCAGGCACTAGGGTCGAAAAGAGTTTGGATGCGTAGTTGCGGAGGTCCGCCGGTTGGACAGTTTCCGGTATCCCCCTGATTTTTAAGTTTCGCCTCGAGCGGTCCTCAAGGTCGGCTAACTTGGATCTGATCCACTCGGCATCCTCTCTGTTTTCATTGTAGGCGTCAACTAGGTCATTGACAGTGACAGTGCATTCTTCCATCTTGTTTTCTATATACTGGACCCTTTTGTCCACGTTGCTTATCTCAGCCGAGAATTTGGTTAGCACTGATGTGAAACTATGTGTTAGAGAGCTTTGCAGAGACAAGAGCATGTCTTTGAGCGTAGAGTCCAGCACTGGTTGTCCAGTGGTCGGGAATGACGCTATCGATTGTAAGGGTAATGGAGGTATATCCTCTCCGCCTGGTGGAGGCTGGTGTGAGGTATCTAGTTTCAGTTTAGATTTGGCTGGGCTCTGGGTCGACGGGCTGGAGGGTGGGGATTGTTGGGGTGAAGGTGGAAGGTGCTGCGGGTCTCCATCTTCTAGATCTGCATCAGGAAGATCAGTGTAAGAGTCTGATAGGGCTCTTGTTGTTAGTGGGTCTTTTGTATGGGTAATCCCCTTCGCCTGGTGAGATGGGTAGAAAAAGGCTGTGAGTTTTTTAGGGATACGTTCGTCCTTTCTCTTGCGAGACATTGTGTTCATGTTTGAGTCTTGTTTGTGGTTAATCTCCTTTGCTTGTTGTAGACTAGTGATCGGGCCTCTCCGGGTATCTGTTTTAAGGAGCCATTATACCCTGGATGTGGCTGCTGGGTGGAAAGGGAGCACCAAGATGGCCGCCGGTGTAAGGTGCCTGGGCTGTCTGCAGACTTTGGCTGGTTATGTGGGGTATTTAGTAGAGGAGCAGTGAGGATTCAGGGATATGTAGTAGTATCTTAATTATTTTTAGTTTGTTTGTTCCCTGTGTGCTCTAGGCCCTGGCTTGGGGACCTCCCAAGATGGCGGCCGCGTTAGGCCTCAGTTGTTTCTGGTCTGGAAAGTTTAGGGTTGCAGTGCTGCCCGAGTAACTTTGGGTGCCCCAGCGGTGAGGTTAGGGTGGTATATGTCCCCGCTAGCTGTGGATGGGCTGTGGAGCCTGTTTGGGGCCCGCTGCTGCGTCCGCCCGTGTAGGCCGCAAAAGCCTCAGGCTCGATTTGGGGCTCCGCGGCTTCGCGGCGTCCGCTATTTTTTTTTTTGTAAGAGGGTGCTCGGGTGTTGGGGATGTGAGGGTAAGATGATTGGAGTCTCACCCAGCCGTGGATTCTGTGGATTCCCTCAGATTCTTCCCAGGGCAGTCGGAGCTCGCTGCAGATGCGTCCTTCCCGGCTCGTTGCTGGCCACGCCCCCCCCCCCTCCGCCGCTTATTGACACATCCATCTCATCCAATTAGAAATCCCCCCTTTTCCAGAAGTGACCAATTGGAAGTAGTTTCCGCCTCTGGTGAGGTGTGTATATATATCAAAGGGTGCACAAAGATGGCCAGTGCCTCAGACGACGTCCAATGACGAAACGCGTAAGTCGTGGCCGCAGGTAATTACGTCACTTCCAGTTTTGAGTATACCGCTGCCTGGAGCGCAAATGAACTAAGAGGGAGGAAAGCAATCTTACCTTCCTCAAGCAGGTGTCAGCCTGCCTTTTCTACTGAAAAGTTCTGGATCCTTGTGTACATTGTTTCTTATTTTGGAGTTTTTACATAAAATCCCTTTTTCGAATAAATGCTTTTTTGGGAAATACTACACTATCAAGGCAATCTGTTTTTCCACATATCACTTTGAAAACGTCTGGGTGAACCGCTAATGGCTGGAGGAAGTTGGCAGTAAAATCTATTTGCGACAACTGAAGCTGGAAACGGTCAAAGGAGGAACGCAACTAAACTGTGACAGTGAAGGAGTAGCTGAACCCCGGAGATTTTAAAGACCCCATTTACCACATGCGAGAGACCCCTGAGGGGTGTGGAGTATCTGGTAAGCGAGGGCACATCGGGGGTGAGCACGAGTGATTTTACATCTACTAGCCACACTGAATTTTGGAAGAGCACCTATCAGCACGTTGCTTCATAGACACTAAAGTTTGATATTGGAAAATCATGCACATTTGATCTGTATATCCACTTTGTTGGTTTTTTATGGACCCATTAGGGACAGTTGATATCAATAAGAGGTTCTGCTTCCTCTCTAAGATCACATTAGTACGAATAAGATTTGAACAGTTGTAAGAGTGTATATGTGACTGTATATCCACTTGGTATCCATCCGGGGAATTTTACGGATTTTTACGGACATTTATATTACCTGTTTGGGCTTATCTGAAACCTCAACAATCTCCAAATACTACTGCATGTGACACTTTATTAATCTGTTTTATATGCGCGACTTTACATCCACTTTGTTGTTTTATCAATTACATCTTAATAATGCTCCTCACACATTTTTAATACGTTTTTAATACTTTTAATACTTTACACTGTGAAATAATTATTTTTTTAAGACCCACCTTTTGCTTGATAACCACTTGACAGCATTTCACGTTTGTTCACATTATTTCAGCTTTTTCTATTTATTTTCACAACTATTCAGGATTTGTATGACATTTTAGCACGGACTTTAAAAGTAACCTTTTTGCACTTCAAGCACTTTACAGCATAAACTCACAGTATATATAGCATTATCCTTATTAAGTTTAAGACAGCGCCATATCCGTTCATTCCACTTCATGATCATTTGCTTCCTTCATTAGGAAGTTACCGGAAGGCTGCAGTCTAATTTACACCTTCAGTCCTTGCGCAGGGATTATTGTATTTATTAATAGGAGGTTTAAGGAGTCCAAGGCTCTGGGAGGTGCTGGGGACGCTGTACCCACTACTCCTGGCATCTGCCGCTTTCCTTTCCATCTCCTGGGCTGCTCGCTCATACTATGTAGACCGGGTGATGTCATCCTGACCACCCATTGAGGCCTTCGCTGTCCCGCTCCTCGCACCAGCTGTCACCGGCCCTGCTAAACTGTGTACAGGTGTGAGCAGGGCCCTCCTCCAGTGCTAGGATAAGGACAAAGTGGGGAACCCCCAATATGATCCCTAATTCCGGGGGGGGGGCGCTTGCCCCCCCCTTGCCCCTACCTGCGGACGCCCATGATCCCCATGGAGGGTTGCATAGCTGAAAGGGATTCCCTCAGAGGGCATAAGAGCCAAGACCGACTCTACAAGGGCCATAGAACTAAGAGGGACCCCTCAGAGTGGGGCCTGCAGAGAGCAGGAGAGTGACCCAAGAGGATGAATGTGCCAAGAAGGACACTCTATACAGCAGGGTTTCTCAAGCAGGGTTCCATGGAACCCTAAGGTTCCTCCAGAGTCTGCTGGGGGTTCCTTGAGCAATGAGCAATTTCTACCTCTCAGATAAATTCCCAATGATACCATTGCTCTTTTTAGCTATCTGTCAGAGGGTAATTCTTCTCAATGACCACAAGTGTAAGGAGCATTCTTCCCATTGACCATTACATTAATGTATCATTGTTGTAGATTTTAAATTTTTAGCAGGGGTTCCCAGAGACCGGAGAATTATTTCAAGGCTTCCTTGGTGTTGAAAAGGTTGAGAAAGGCTGCTATACAGGGACAAAAATTGAAAAGGGAGCCCTCCGAGAGATGCCCCCAGAGGGTGAGAGACCCAAGAGGGACCTCACAGAGGGTTCCCGAGACTGTAGACCCGCTGTGTCATTTATGAAGGGTGCCCACCATCCCTGCACCAAATTCCTGGGTCCTATTTTATGTTTTGGATAATGCAGCAGGAGTGAGAACACTCCAAGGTGGGCCAGAGCATAGCCAGGAAACACATAGCATTGAACTCCCTGAGAGATGGAAGCATGCTGTAGGTGACTCAGCTCACCAGACTCTATAAATAAAATATCATACTTGGGAGAACTAAACTTGTAAATACACAATCAGAAACCACACACAAAAAAACAATTTTCTGTTATAATGTAATGTGTTGCGAATTTTGCATTCAGATAACAGCACTAGATTAGGAGGACCACCAAGAGATTGCATATTCATGTACTGAGTTCAGTTTCCCCCAGAATCCACATGGGTTCCAGAATTATTTGTGATACACAGTTTATGGGCAATGACAAGTCCTGAAACTACTGCCTGCCATTACCTCATGTCACCACTAGGTGGCATCCTACACAATCGCATCCTAACAGAGGTTGCATGTTCATGTACTGACTTCAGTTTCCACTGGAATCCACACTGGCTCCAGAAATATAAGCCATTTTTTGGGCAATGTATCTAAACAAGTCCTGCCTTCCATTACCTCATGTCACCACCAGATGGCACAGTCACATCCTAACAGAGGTTGTTGCTTTAACCCTTTTTGGTCCAGAATATTGGTTAATTTATTTTACACTTAGTTTTCTAACCTGTATGTAAAATGTATTAACCACTTAAGCCCCGGAAGGATTTACCCCCTTAATGACCAGGCCATTTTTTGCGATATTGCACTCTGTTATTGTAACTGACAATTGCACAGTCGTGCGACGTTGTACCCAAAATAAAACTGATGTTCTTTTTTTTCCCACAAATAGAGCTTTCTTTTTGTGGTATTTGATCCCCTCTGTGGTTTTTATTGTATGCGCTATAAACAAAAAAAGACCAACAATTTTGAAAAAGAAAAGACTATATTTTTTAACTTTCTGCTATAAAACATATCCAATAAAAAAAAAAATACTAATTTCTTCATTAATTTAGGGCAATATGTATTCTGCTACATATTTTTGGTAAAAACTAATTCCCAAGAATCGTATATTGATTGGTTTGCACAAAAGTTATAGCGTCTACAAACTATGGGATAGATTTATGGACTTTTACATTTTTAAAATTGTTTTTACCAGTAATGGCGGGGATTTTTAGTGGGACTGCGACATTGCAGCAGGCAAATCTGGCCCTAAGTGACACTTTTTGGGGACCAGTGACACCAATACAGTGATCAGTGCTAAAAAATGCACTGTCACTGTATAAATTACACTAGCAGGGAAGGGGTAAACATCAGGAGCGATCAAAGGGTTAAATGTGTTCCCTGCTAGTGTTTTTTTAACTGTGTGGGGGATGGACTGACGGGAAAAACGCAGAGATCGTTGTTCCTGATTACTAAGAACAGAATACCTCTGTGTACTTCCATGTCAGAACAGGGATCTGCCTAGTTTACATAGGCAGATCACCCTTCTGCCTCTCTGTGGAGCGATCGCAGGTGGGCGATAGGCATTGGGTCTCCCGGACCCGCAGATTGGCTCAACCCCCGCGCGCGTGCCCACAGTATCTCGTGCATGAAACAATGTACGGGTACGTTGTTTTGCGCAATAGAGCCTCCCTGCTGCAGCATATATGCGGTGGGGGGTCTTTAAGTATTTAATCTCTGGGAATTTATTATTTCCTTAGACCAGCTGATTTGGGTTTATTATGCTTTCCTTATTTACAAAACTGGAAGTGAGTATATATTGTAAAATAATCCCCTCATCTCTGGACTTTTCCAGGTCACTTTTTTATCTCACTCAGCTGGCGGTGCCTCATCTCATCAAGACCAAAGGAAACATCGTCAACGTATCCAGCGTCGCAGGCCAGAGATCGGTGAGCTTTTTCTTGCTCCTCTGTAGGAAATACAGCAGATAAGGGATGCTGAATATTTTTTTATTTGTTTTCATAGTGAGATACTGCATACCAAAAAACAGTAATTCTATTATGTTGCTTTTTATAATTTACCTTCCAAAATATTTCAAATTTTTGGTCAATTCCTTTCTTGATTGCACATTGAAATAATGTCCAAAAAAGGTGCTAAAATGAAAAAAAATATTAAAGTGAAAAAAAATATATATAAATCAAATCTTGAATAAAAATCAACATATAAAAAACTATATAGTGAAAAACATAGATTGAAATGCACAGCTCCATGATAGGATCAGCAATATAAACTTATTGGTGAAAGCACAAAGTTCAGTGCAAAGATGTGCACAAAAAAATTTGGCGGTGACTTGAAAAGTGAAGGGGTGATCCACTACAGTGCTCCAGAATCATCAACAGCACCCCTGTGAAATGGACCCTCACTGGAAAACCTGGCTGCCGTTACAGCAGCAAACATGTACTCAGTGTAGATCCACCATCTGTTATGGGGAAGGTTGTTAAGCAACTCGCAGCATCCAGATGTCGCTGTGGTAAATAAAGCTCACTGCAAGCCAGATGAAGTCTCCATAGTGTAGCATTTATTGGATTTGCTGATGGATCACTTATTGTTTGCAATTTCTCTAAGGAGACACCATGATTTGAGCAGGTTTGAGAGGCTATATAAACTAGTCTGACACTAGAGGACCCCTTCATAATGTCCTATTGGATGAAACGCGTTGGACGGGAGACACTAATGCTGACCTCAGGCCACTGTCCGATACCGGGTCAGCAGTGGCACCTATTGTCATATGTTTTTGTGATTCATTTTATTTTGGCTTTTAACACACATATCCAATAAACACTACACTATTGGAGACTTCATCTGGCTCCCGATGAGCTTTATTTACTACAGCTGCATCTGGATGGTGCGAGTTGCTGAACAGCCTTCCCCATAACCGATGGTGGATCTACACTGAGTGGTGTTTGCTGCTGTGACAGCAGCCAGCTTTTCCGGTGAGTGTCCATTTCACAGGTGTGCCGCGGATGATTCTGCAGAACTGTACTGGATCACCTCTTCATTTTTGAAGTCACCACCAAATTTTTTGTGCACATTTTTGCACGAAACTATTATATTTTCACCAATACGTTTATGTTGCTGATCCTATCATAAAGACTATGCATTTAAATCTATATTTTTCACTATATTGTTTTTTATTGTTGATTTCCATTCAAGGTTGGACTTGTATACCATATTTATCGGCATATAACACGCACAGGCAAATAACACGCACCTTAATCTTAGGAGGATGTTTCAATAAAACAACTATAAATTTTAAGTAAAGAACTTTGAAGTAAAATAAGGGTCACAGCCCTTCAATGCAGCCTGCTCAGTGCCCATCTGCAGCCACTCCATTGCTCATCAGTGCAGTTTGCTCAGTGCCCATCTGCAGCTTCTCCATTGCCCATCAATGCAGCCTGATTAGTGCCCATCTGCAGCATCTCCATTGCCCATCAATGCAGCCTGATTAGTGCCCATCTGCAGCATCTCCATTGCCCATCAATGCAGCCTGATTAGTGCCCATCTGCAGCCTCTTCATTGCTCATCAATGCAGTTTGCTTAGTGCCCACCAGTACCCTCTCCATTGCCCATTAATGCAGCCTGCAAAGTACCCATCTGCAGCCTCTCCATTGCCCATCAATGCAGCCTGATTAGTGCCCATCTGCAGTCTCTCCATTGCCCATCAATGCAGCCTGATTAGTGCCCATCTGCAGTCTCTACATTGCCCATCAATGCAGCCTGATTAGTGCCCATCTGCAGCCTCTCCATTGCCCATCAATGCAGCCTGATTAGTGCCCATCTGCAGTCTCTACATTGCCCATCAATGCAGCCTGATTAGTGCCCATCTGCAGCATCTCCATTGCCCATCAATGCAGCCTGATCAGTGCCCATCTGCAGCCTCTCCATTGCCCATCAATGCAGCCTGATCAATGCCCATCTGCAGCCTCTCCATTGCCCATCAATGCAACCTGCTCAGTACCCATCTGCAGCCCCTCCATTGCCCAACATTACGGCCTTATCAGTGCCAGATTACACAGAGCCACAATCTCCTGTATACCTGGCACTCAGTCACTCAGAGTCCCGCCTCCTGGCCCGGATCCTATGATAGACAGAACACTGGTCTAATGTAGGGCCAGGAGGCGGGACTGTGAGTAACTGAGTGCCGGGTACACAGGAGATTGCGATTCTGTGTAATCCGGCGGCGCTCGCCCCCTCCTTCTCCTCCGAGGCAGCCAGGAATCGGCGTATAACACACCCATGATTTTCCCCTTATTTTCAGGGGAAAAAAGTGCGTATTATATGCTGATAAATACAATATATATTGTTTTCACTTTAACACTTTTTTGGACTTTATTTCAATGCACTGTCCATTTATTACACATTCTTCACATCTCATTGCTGTTCATTTACTTTTGGCGCTACACACTTTTGTTAAGATTATTTATAAGTTTGGTATATTACTTATCTGTGTCAGCTGCCGCCACACCACAGCCCAGAGGTACATTCCTTTCTTGGGTCACACACCCTTATCATATAGCTCCCATGGGTGACACCTCGTTCTTTTATTACAGCAAACAAAAGCATTACTTGTAAATGAAGACCCGTAGCCCATCACTCGCAGCATACTTTCTACTGAAGGTTCTGTCCACCATAGCTGTGGGGATTAGGTATACACACCTGTCTGCATACTACAGCATGATGAGATCTATTGTCAGACCAGGGCAGTATCATATGGTGGGAGATGGTGTGCCTTAGATACAGATGATACATTCCATAGATGTTCATTGTCTGGTCTATTCTGGAATCAGAAAATATCACATACCACTGGGAACCTCATCCTCTGCAACAGTCCGCATGTGAAGGAACAGCCTAACACTGCTTGACACGGCATGACAGCTAAACCACCATTCTCTGTGCTTTGGGTTGCACAGTAACATTTGTTGGGGGGAAATGCTTTGCTTCCTCTAGACCAGTGGTCTCCAAACTGCAGCCTGGGGGCCAGCTGTGGCCCTTTGCTTGCTTCTATCTGGCCCTTGGATCACTATTCCTCCAACTGACATCAATGATGAGGCACCATTCCCCCCACTGACACCATTGATAGGGCACTATTCCTCCTACGAAGACCAATGACGGGGCACTATTCCTCCCACTGACACCATCAAAGGGGCACTGTTCATCCTACTATGACCAATGATTGGGCATCATTCCTCCCACTGACACCATCTATGGGGCACTGTTCCTCCTACTATGACCAATGATGGGGTATCATTCCTCCCACTGACACCATCTATGGGGCACTGTTCCTCCTACTATGACTAATGATGGGGCATCATTCCTCCCACTGACATCATCTATGGGGCACTGTTCCTCCTACTATGACCAATGATGGGGCATCATTCCTCCCACTGACACCATCTATGGGGCACTATTTCTCCTACTATGACTAATGATGGGGCATCATTCCTCCCACTGACACCATCAAAGGGGCACTGTTCCTCCTACTATGACCAATGATGGGGCATCATTCCTCCCACTGACACCATCTATGGGGCACTGTTCCTCCTACTATGACCAATGATGGGGCACTGTTCCTCCTACTATGACCAATGATGGGGCATCATTCCTCCCACTGACACCATCTATGAGGCACTGTTCCTCCTACTATGACCAATGATGGGGCATCATTCCTCCCACTGACACCATATATGAGGCACTGTTCCTCCTACTATGACCAATGATGGGGCATCATTCCTCCCACTGACACCATAAATGGGACACTGTTCCTCCTGCTAAAACCAATAATGGGCAGTGCTTACTCCCACTGATATTGTGAAGAGGTAGGTAACAAAACAGAGCCTCTGGGCATACCCTGGCTTGGAGTCTAATAACACACAACTATCAAAACTTAAATACCTAATACAAAGGCAAGTTAATAAGTAAAACTACTCACGTCCTAAAGTTGCAGACCTGAGGCATTAATACAGTTGGTCTGGTGTTACTCGATTACACCCAGTGTGTACTGTGGTAAGAGAGATTCAGTATTTAATAGTTCAGAGACGATTGGAGGTGCAACTGAGACCGATCAAGTCAAATAACTGGTAAGGCTTTAGTTAAGGTTAGCTTGGGGGGCAGGGTATTATTGTGAAGCATTGGTATCGTCTGACTCCAGCCAAATATGCCAGATTTTGTTGAACTTTGTTGGGCAACATCTGGCCAGGTAAGCGGTCTTGTATGGCGGAGTTGACTAAGGCTTTCCACGCAGGACTGGTGCAAGGATTTTTGACACCCTAGGCGAAACCTCATTTTGCCACCCCCTGGCTCCACCCCTGACTCCACCCCCTTTGCCTGGCTGGTATATGCCCCACTTTGTTGAGGTGCTGCCATCCGCTGCTATCCGGTTTCATGATCGAGGCCGAGTAGCCTCTGGGGGGGGGGGGGGGGGT